>BSBK01014237.1:0-27500 GCA_027943335.1 Chamaecyparis obtusa
AAATATTAAGTATTTTTTTTCTATTACAAAATAGATTATAAGATCAAATGAGTGATAGGACCAAATAAGCGGACGTGCCTTTCTTCGTAAAATACCTACGTAATAAATTACTTTACTTTGTTTGATACAAAACAAATGGGACCAATTACCACATTGTATATTGGTAGATATAAATGATAAAATAGATCCGCTTCTCAATTCTATCTTTTGAAACTGTTCTATTAATAGATAGATGTTCACCTTTGAGACAAAGGTTTAATTCCATAGCATAATCTGTCTCTAATGCGAGAAAGTTACATAGTATCTACTTTTTCTGATAAAGGGGTATTTTCATGGGTTTGCCTTGGTATCGTGTTCATACCGTCGTGTTGAATGATCCTGGCCGATTAATCGCTGTGCATATAATGCATACAGCTTTAGTTTCTGGATGGGCCGGTTCGATGGCTCTTTACGAATTAGCAGTTTTCGATCCATCCGATCCTATTCTTGATCCAATGTGGAGACAAGGTATGTTCGTTATACCTTTTATGACTCGTTTAGGAATAAAGGATTCATGGGGTGGATGGAGTATAACTGGAGAAACTATATCTAATCCAGGTATTTGGAGTTATGAAGGTGTGGCCGGGGCACATATTGTGTTTTCTGGCTTGTGCTTTTTAGCAGCTATCTGGCATTGGGTATATTGGGATCTAGACGTATTTTGTGATTCCCGTACGGGAAAACCTTCTTTAGATTTGCCTAAGATTTTTGGAATTCATTTATTCCTCTCAGGAGCAGCTTGTTTCGGATTCGGAGCATTTCATGTAACGGGTTTATATGGCCCTGGAATATGGGTGTCTGATCCTTATGGACTAACTGGGAAAATACAACCCGTAAATCCGGCATGGGGAGCTGAAGGTTTTGATCCTTTTGTTCCGGGAGGAATAGCTTCTCATCATATTGCAGCAGGTATATTGGGTATATTAGCAGGTCTATTCCATCTCAGTGTTCGTCCTCCCCAACGTTTATACAAAGGATTACGTATGGGGAATATTGAAACTGTCCTCTCCAGTAGTATTGCTGCTGTGTTTTTTGCAGCTTTCATTGTAGCCGGAACAATGTGGTATGGTTTCCGCAACCACTCCGATCGAATTATTTGGTCCTACTCGTTACCAGTGGGATCAGGGATACTTCCAACAAGAAATAGATCGACGGGTTCGTGCCGGTCTGGCTGAAAATCTAAGTCTATCAGAAGCTTGGTCAAAAATTCCTGAAAAACTTGCTTTTTATGATTACATTGGGAATAATCCAGCTAAAGGGGGGTTATTCAGGGGCGGGTGCAATGGACAATGGAGATGGAATTGCTGTTGGTTGGTTAGGACACCCCAATTTTCAAAGATAAAAAGGGACATGAACTTTTTGTACGTCGTATGCCTACCTTTTTCGAAACATTCCAGTCGTTCTAGTAGATGAAGAAGGAATTGTGAAAGCCGATGTCCCTTTTAGGAGAGCAGAATCAAAATATAGTGTTGAACAAGTAGGTGTAACTGTTGAGTTCTATGGTGGTGAACTTGATGGAGTTAGTTTTGGTGATCCTGCTATAGTCAAAAAAATATGCTAGACGTGCACAATTAGGTGAAATTTTTGAATTAGATCGTGCTACTTTGAAATCGGATGGTGTTTTTCGGAGTAGCCCAAGGGGTTGGTTTACTTTTGGGCATGCTACATTTGCCCTTCTTTTCTTTTTTGGGCATATTTGGCATGGTGCTAGAACTCTATTCAGAGATGTTTTTGCCGGTATTGATCCGGATTTGGATGCTCAAGTAGAATTTGGGGCATTCCAAAAACTGGGAGATCCAACTACTAAAAGACAAGTGGTATAATATAATATTGCTCCGCTTGTTAATGCAATATTGAGAATTTGCATCTCAAGAATTCAAATCTTTTGCTTTTGATTCCACATTTTTTATAAAAAATGTTGTAATTAGTACGAAAGCTATCTCTATTAATTATAAACTACGATCGAATCTATGGAAGCATTGGTTTATACATTCCTTTTGGTATCGACCTTAGGGATCATTTTTTTCGCTATTTTCTTCCGAGAACCCCCCAAAGTTCCCAATAAAGGGGGAAAATAATTTTCTATTTTTGTAATCCTCTTTCTATAATAAAAAAGATCTTCCCGATCGGGAAGGTCTTTTTTTCAACTAGTCCTCGTGCTCTTCAAAAGGATCTCGAAGTTGTTCAGAAGGTTGCCCAAAGGCGGTGTATAGGGCATAACCGGTAAAGCTAACAAGTAAACAAGATATGGAGATAGCGACTAAGGTTGCAGTTTCCATTGGTAGGTAATCCTATGTATGTATATATACATAATAGTATACAAAGTTAATTATATCTCAACCAATACTATTTTTTTATGGCTACACAGACCATTGATGATACTTCCAGAACCGGACCATTACAAACTACTGTAGGAAATTATTTAAAACCACTTAATACAGAATCTGGTAAAGTTGCTCCCGGATGGGGAACTACTCCTTTTATGGGCATTGCAATGGCTCTATTTGCAGTATTCTTATCTATTATTTTGGAGATTTATAATTCTTCCATTTTATTAGACGGAATTCCAGTTAGTTGGGTCTAGAAAAACTACCCGGATCCCGAGTTCACCCCTCCCCCCCCAAAAAAAAAAACTAAGAATTTTCTTTTGAATCGCTTTCATTTTTAGGTTATGACGTTCTGGTAGTTTGATCGTGTAATTTCTTGGAATTTAAGGATTTTTGGAATTATGGGTGTGCGACTTGTTAAAATTGATCTCTATTCTAGTACAGAAAACGGGTCTGTTGTCTTTAGAAAATAAAGACGGTTCTCCTACCTCGTTAGATATTGCTCTAATAGTAAATATCCGGAGCACGAGGTATCTAATTCAATCAAATCTGAACTATGGTTTATGCCTGTTTTAAGACTCGTGACCAAGCTTCTCAATAATTTGAAAAAACTATGATAATCAATTGAGAGATCTGTCTTCCTCTTTATACTGATGCTGACCAAAGAATGAGATAGTATTCCATTTTTATTAGTTAGTATAGTGAGTAACAATGAAATGGAAAGGTTCTAACCCATAAAACCTTTCGAGTATTCAAAAAAAAATCATCGGGGTGAAATGAAAATCTGGGGTTTAGATTTATTCATCTATTGAGTTGAGATCTCGACAAGATAATTCCTATGGATCGTCCATACTAGTTGTTCTCTAAGTGATTTATATCACGAATAGGATAAAAGATCGTTCAAAAGGCCTATAGCAATTTTTTTGCATAAGAATGAGCCAACTTGAAATTTGAGCATTATCACTATGAAATTTTTTTCCTTCTTATTGTAGGAAATCATGGATTATTCTGAATCCTCTTCCTTCATACAAAGAAATGAAATATCTATCAAATATTTTTTTTTGACAAACCATCTACTTTGTTCAAAAAAGTATTTGAGTGTTCTTGTTTAAGCCGTATGAAAATAAATTTTCATATACGGTTTTCAGAGGGGGTTTTGAGTTTACCTATCTCAATAAAGTATACGATTGGTTCGAAGAGCGTCTCGAGATTCAGGCGATTGCGGATGATATCACTAGTAAATATGTTCCTCCTCATGTGAATATATTTTATTGCCTGGGGGGAATCACACTGACTTCTTTTTTGGTACAAGTAGCTACCGGTTTTGCTATGACTTTTTACTATCGTCCCACCGTTCTAGAAGCTTTTGCCTCTATTCAATACATAATGACTGAAGTGAACTTCGGCTGGCTAATCCGATCGGTCCATCGATGGTCGGCAAGTATGATGGTTTTAATGATGATTTTACATGTATTTCGCGTTTATTTAACAGGTGGATTCAAAAAACCTCGCGAATTAACTTGGGTTACGGGTGTAATTCTAGCCGTATTAACCGTATCTTTCGGTGTAACCGGTTATTCTTTGCCCTGGGATCAAATTGGTTATTGGGCAGTCAAAATTGTGACCGGTGTGCCTGAGGCCATTCCGTTAATAGGAACTCCTTTGGTAGAGTTATTACGCGGAAGTGCTAGTGTGGGTCAATCTACTTTAACCCGTTTTTATAGTTTACACACTTTCATATTACCCCTTCTTACTGCTGTATTTATGTTAATGCATTTTCTAATGATCCGCAAACAAGGTATTTCAGGTCCTTTATAAAAAATATACATTTTGAATCAGTATTCAAAACCTATTATTTTTCGATATATCATTGCCGCGAAAAACATGTTTCTCGGATTTCTCCTTTCAATTATTAAGTATATTTAATACAAAAAATTGAGGTAGATACTCATCTCAAATGGAGAAAATGGATTATGGGAGTGTGTGACTTGAACTATTAGTTAGGCCGTGCAGATCAATTTTAGGATCTGCCATATAAAGATTCAGATCGAAATATGTCTCTGTCCCAATTTTCTTTCCAAAAATAAGAGGTTTAGAACCTGGGTAAAAGGCGAACACTTTGTTGTGTTATAAGAGAGTTATTTCTATGATCGAATCCGAATTAGGCTCCGTGAAATCCAGGTAATAGTAATAACATTTAATAAGTCAAATTTATTACTTCAATTTATCCTTTCCTTTTCATAGTATGAAAATGCATGCATTTCCCTTGCGTTTCAATACGATAAATTATCGGAGTAAAGGAAGGGGTCTAAAGAAGGAAAAAGGCCAGATCAGTAACAAGTCAATACCTTGTATGCAAAATACATTGTGAGGATCTAGATAAACACAGATTACAAGGAATAAGATGATCCAAAAGGCATATTGATCATGATCAAATTTGTGAGCTTACTTGGGTACTGAGCATACGAAAAAAGAAAATTATGAATTTTCTATAGATCTTCTTAGTTATACTGATTCTAACAATACGTCGTTCATCATTTTTATTTCAACTATTGCTCGAGCCGGATGATCAAAATTGACATGTCCGGTTCTTTCGGGGGATAGATTCATCAAAATCTACTTATCCCAATAACAAAGAAACCTGACTTGAATGATCCTGTATTAAGGGCTAAATTAGCTAAAGGCATGGGACATAATTATTATGGCGAGCCCGCTTGGCCCAATGATCTCTTATATATTTTTCCAGTAGTTATTTTTGGTACTATTGCATGTACCGTAGGTTTAGCAGTTCTAGAACCATCAATGATTGGTGAACCGGCAAATCCATTTGCAACTCCTTTGGAAATATTACCTGAATGGTATTTTTTCCCCGTATTTCAAATACTTCGTACAGTACCTAATAAATTATTAGGTGTCCTTTTAATGGCTTCAGTACCTGCAGGACTATTGACAATCCCTTTCTTGGAGAATGTGAATCAATTTCAAAATCCATTTCGTCGTCCAGTAGCTACAACAGTATTCTTAATCGGTACCGCAGTAGCTCTTTGGTTAGGTATTGGAGCAACGTTACCTATCGATGAATCTTTAACTTTAGGTCTTTTCCAATTTGATATAAATTAGAATATCTTAATATAGGAGAGGAGGGAAATCTTTTGTTTATATATCTAGGGAGTACTTAAGATAAATGGTCTCTCCCTAGATATATGAATGGGGGAGACAAAATAGAACTATTATAAATCTAAACCGGATTCCGAATCAATTCCAATATTTCGCATCAATTCCAATATTTCTTTGACAGATTGTTCCCCAAGATGTTTTATTTTCATTAAATCTTCTCCACTGTAATTCAAAAGGTCTGATACTGTATTTATATTTGCCTTTTTGAGACAATTATATATCCTAGTAGAGAAGTTTAATTGGTCAATATACATTTGATTGAAAACTATTCTCTTCGTATCAGTCGATGTATGCGAAATAGCTAAGGAAGGAATAATATTGTCGCTTAGACTGTTTGTTCCATCGCTGTTCTCTTCCTTTGCATTTAGAAAGGGAAGGAAAAAGTCAATTAAATTACGAGAAGCTTCATAAAGTGCTTCTTTAGGAGTTAATCCTCCATTCGTCCATATTTCAAGAAATAGAATTTCTTGTATCTCATTTCCGCTCCAATAGGAGTGAATACTGTAATTGACATTTTGAACAGGGACAAAGACAGCATCTATAGGAAAGATAAAGGCAGCATCTATAGGAAAAATTTCATCCTTATAATTGGAATTATTTGGATTTTGAATAATATATCCGTGGCCTTTTTCAATTTGTAATGATATATCTAAGGTAATTGATTTATTTATGTTAGCTATATGTTGTGTAGTATCAATTATTCTCACAGAAGGTGATAGTATGATATCTTCAGCGGTTACTTTTTTTGGTCCGACAACATGGATAGATCCTTCTCGAATTCCGTACGCATCACTTCGAAGTACAATTTCTTTTAGATTCATCAAAATTTCATGTATTGATTCTTCAATACCTATTATCATGGAATATTCGTTTGATATATTGTGAAATTTAGCACGTGTGATACATGTTCCTTCTACTTCTCCGAGTAAAACTCTTCTTATTGCACTACCTATTGTATTAGCTTGACCTTTGCGAAGCGGAGATAGAGTGAAACGACCATAATGAAAACGCTTACTCTCTGTTCTGGATTCGACGCACTTCAATTCTGGTATCTTTATTGAGACTGATATTTCATTCTGATTCATAATATTATTTTAATGATTTAATCATTTCTTTCTCTTTCAATTTATTCAATTCTTACACACGTCTCCTTTTGGGAGGTCTACATCCATTATGTGGCATAGAAGTTACATCATGTATATTATTTATTTTTATACCACTTTTATAAATGGCTCGCACTGCTGTTTCTCTCCCCGGACCAGTGCCACTTACTAGAACTTCTGCTTCTTTCAGAAGACCTTGATTTACTAAAGTATGAACAACATTTTCTGTTGCAATCTGAGCAGCAAATGGTGAACGTCTTTTTGTACCTTTGAATCCGCAAGCACCGGCAGAAGACCAAGAAACCGCTTGCCCTTGTGTATCTGTAACAGTAACAATGGTATTGCGAAAACTTGTTCGAACGCAAATAATTCCTTTCAGTATTCGATGTTTAGTTTTACGTGGCAAAAATCTTCTTGTAGCTCTACGTGGCACATATTTTCTTGTATTTTTTGATACAAATTTTTTTGTATTTTTTGATACAAATTTTTGGGTATTTTTTGACACAACACAAATCTTCTCTTCTTATCATTTTTGATCAATTTTGATATTATATTTTGAAGTAAAAAAAAAAAATATATATATAATAATAATTATATATAATTATAATCTATTATTATATATATGATGCCGAAATTTCTTTATTTCTTTTATAATTCCCTTATAATGGGAATTATCCCTGTTTTTGTTTATGCCTCGGATTGTAACAAATTACAACAAGGCGTTTCCGTCTACGAATTAGGCGGCACTTTTCGCAAAGTTTGCGAACAGAAGCACGGATTTTCATATTTGTGGTCCTTTTTTTAATGCTAAAATCTTTTGTTAATGGGCCTCATCGGTAGCATCATTCTTTCGTTTGACGGGATGTCTATATATTATACGTCCTTTGCTTAAATCATAAACAGGTAATTCAACTTTCACTCTATCTCCTGGTACTACTCGTATTGATCGACATCTCATTTTACCCGATATAACCGTTAAAACATCTATATTGTTATCTAGATGGACTAAGAACATAGCATTAGGATATGCTATGGTAACTACGCCATCAATAGTGACAAAATTCTTTTTGGTACTCATTTTTCCTAGTTTTTAACTATAACATATTAACTTTGTTATTAACTATGACATTAGATAGATTTCTAAAAGAGAAGAATCATTTCATTAAATTAAAGACGTTTGATCAATTTTTTTTATGAATATCTTTTTTTTTTATCAGCTATTACTACTCAATAATATTCATTGAATATAGTTGAATTCTTTTTTTGTCAGCCAAATTTCTGACACTGAACACTCAACACTCAATTAAATTCTTATCAATAATCTATTTTGTTTAATATTCTTTTTTTTTTTTTTTACAGCATTGCAATATTGGAGGCAAAAATGTAATTTAGGCATTTACTTTTTGTTTTGGAATTACCAAAAAATACATAATAATTCCCCTCCTATTTTTTTTTGTCGAGCTTCTCGATCAGTCATTATTCCTTGCGAAGTAGAAAGGATTGCAATCCCCATTCCACCTAAAACTTTAGGGATTTCTCGAGAATTAGAATAGATTCTCAGACCAGGTTTGCTAATACGCTTTGAAGCGGTTATATATCTCTTTTGCGTCCTTCCCCTAGATTTTGAAGTTAAAACAAAAAAATATTTTTGACCTTCTCTATGTTTCCTAACATCCTCTATA
The DNA here is from genome assembly GCA_027943335.1 of Chamaecyparis obtusa. Classification (NCBI taxonomy): domain Eukaryota; kingdom Viridiplantae; phylum Streptophyta; class Pinopsida; order Cupressales; family Cupressaceae; genus Chamaecyparis; species Chamaecyparis obtusa. The sequence continues at coordinate 8,329 of BSBK01014237.1, forward strand.
AAACCTTCCCGTAGAAGAATCCTTGTTATGTTCTCGGTAATAATAGTAGCTGCTACTCGAACTGTTTTTTTTTTGACCATGTCAGCATTTCTTATATAAGTCATTAAATTAGCAATAGTATCATTACCCATGACGAACTAATTCTTAAGAATTTACAAGCTCAATATAAAGGCATGTTTATCTTTTTTAGGAATATGCCTGACATTACTTCTACATAATTTATAAGTATTTATAGTACTTCAGGAGCCAATGAGATTATTTTGGTGAAATTCAATTCTCTCAATTCCTCAGTAACTGAACCAAAAACTCGAGTTCCTCTTGGATTTCCTTTCTGATCAATGACAACTGCTGCATTGTCATCAGATCGTATTATCATTCCATCGCTACGTTTAAGTTCTTTACACGTACGTATAACTACGGCTCTAACTATTTCTGATTCTTGCAGAGGCATATTAGGTGCTGCTTCTTTAATTATAGCGATGATAATATCGCCGATATTAGCGGTGTTACGATTACCTGCTCCTAGCACTCGAATACACATTAATTTTCGGGCTCCACTGTTGTCTGCTACATTCAAGTAAGTTTGGGACTGAATCATTTTTCCTCCAAAAGAATTGTTACCTCGGCAGAAAAAAAGTATTTCTTAGCAATTCAATGATCTTTTTCTACCAGAAATATCTCTTTGGTTCGGCATTATTTACGCGAACTAGTAATAAATTTAGTATGTATAGGCATTTTATATGCAACGATTTGAAAAGCTGCTCTAGCTATAGTCTCTGATACTCCACTTATTTCATAAAGTATTCGACCTGGTTTGACGACGGATACCCAATATTCCGGAGATCCCTTGGCTTTCCCCGAACCCATACGTATTTCTGCAGGTCTCGTTCTAATAGGTTTGTCGGGAAATATACGTATCCATATTTTTACGCCGCGACGGGCATAACGAGTAATTGCTCGTCGTCCTGCTTCTATCTGCCCAGATGTTATCCAAACAGGTTCCAATGCCTGAAGAGCAAATCTACCAAAACAAATGCGATTACCCCGAGAAGATATTCCCTTGATTCTTCCCCTATGTTGGTGACGAAATTTCGTTCTTTTTGGGTTCTAGTCGATGGTTGTATAATATAATACTATTTGAATTCCATCTCTATTTCAGAACCGGATATGAAAATTTCTTCTCATCCGGCTCCTTGTGAAGAATCTATGGCAAATTTGGATCATTTAAATAGTTAGGTACTAGAAATAAATCTGTATTTACTCATTACACATATATTATTCATATAATATAAGGATACAAATACCTCTATATGCCCAATAAGTATCTTACAGGCGAATATTAACTCTAAGTTATTTGGGGGACTCCAATTCAATTTATTCTTTATTGGTTTATTTCGCCATCCTATCCAATGAATGATTAAGATTTCTATATGATCTTATGCAGTCACAGGTTCCATCGTTCCCATAGCTTTCAAATGGCTGCTTAGGTATACCCTCTGCAATGGAGCTCTTATTTTACAAGAATCAATTTTCTTAGTTTCCATTGATCCAAAGCTCTTTTTATAAACTGAATAGAAATAATCAGGATAATTCTTATGCTTTATCACACTGCTCTTTGGGGGTGATTTATGAACCATACAATACTGTAAGGAAGAAGATTTCATTTTCTCTTTTTCTCCTTCCCTTTTTCTTTTCTTGCATTACCAAAGACTCTTTTTCCCTTTACGAGAGATATAGGTTTGTCTCTTCGTGGAAAAAAGTCTTTCGTTCATTTGATAGAACTATCTATAGTTAAATAACTAGCTTATTGGATCTTAGTAATTAAGATAAAACAAATATACTAGAGACCAATTTGTTTTTATTTGGAGTTTTCTATCATTTTAGAAAAGAAGCAAAAGCTTGATCTCAACGAGTCGCACACTAAGCATAGCACTGCTCCAAGATGTTTCATTATTTTTATTTGATCTTCTAGAATTTAAGATTTATGATTGGTTAGATTAGAGAAAGATATTGCTCATCTTAAACAAAGATCCAAATTTTGATCCCCAATACTCCATAGACGGTTTGAACCGCATAATAACAATAATCAATTTTAGCTCGAAGGGTCTGTAGGGGCACTCTACCTTTCATAGCCGATTCTTTCCGGGCTCTCTCAATTCCGTTAAGACGCCCTTTAATTTTTATTTTAACACCTTCTACATTTGCCTTTTCAGCCAGTTGAATAGCTTTTTTCATTATTTTTCTTATTTCAACTCTCTCCTTTAGTTGTAGAGCAATATATTCCGCAAGAATTTTGGGTTCTCTGTAAGGTTTATCCACTTTTTCTATAGAAATAACAAGTTTTCTGTTTACAGAATTAAGCATACTTTGTACAAGCATACTTTGTACTTCCTTTCTTAATTCCTTAATTTCTTCTTTTTCTTCATCTTTTTTTTCTTTTTTTCTTGGCCCTTTTTTTTCGATAAACAAATCGACAAATGCAATATATATATTTACCGAAATCAATTCGGCCTGTTTCAGAATCTCTATACGTGTAATTCCTCCATAACTAGAATTGCTAGAACTTTTGATATGTTGTACATAATTTTCGATGCAATTATATATTCTCTCATCTTCTCGTAGATCTTCGGAATAATCCCTTTCTTCAAACCAAAGGGAACAATGGTTTTGAGTAAAACCAAGTCTAAAACCAAGTGGATTTATTTTGTTTCCCATACATATTTTTTTTGAATACTTTTTTGCAAGTAGTAGTATATTTGCGGCATAAATGGATTATGCTTGCCTCTATTTGGATATTTTGTTTCTATTTTTTGACCATTATAAATCCGTAATGTATCTTTTATCGTAATCCAATGTTTCATCGTACTGTAATGTAATCGGGAGTTGAATTAGAGAAATCCGATGATGTATCGTAAAATAATGTAATACTTATATGACAAGTGGATTTCTGTATTGGATAACCACGACCCCGAGCTCTAGGTCGAAATCTTTTCAAAATAGGACCTTCATTCACTTCAGCCGCAAGGACAGCTAAATAGCACTTATGTATACCCATAAATGAATATGCATTTTCGGCTGCAGAAACAAGTACTTTGTATATGGGCTCACATGCTCTATAATCCATGAAAGTCAATATCGCAAGTGCCTGTATATAGGTAGAATTACGAAGTAGATGGGCTACTCTACGCGCTTTATTAGAAGACATACGTACATGTTTAGCTACAGCTCGTATTCTTATAGTTGAATTTAAATCTAAATTCCTATTTTTAAATATAAATTTCATCTTCATCCTCCATAATGAATTAATGTATACTATTTACAACGAGACTTTTTTATCGTTTCTCTCTCTCTCTTTTTTTTTTATTTTGTTCCTTTTATCTTATTTTTTTTTTTTATCGTTTTTCGATTTTTTATCCTTTTTTGCATGTCCCTGGAAAATGGAAGTAGGTGCAAATTCTCCTAATTTGTGGTTTATCATACCATTTGTTATAAAAATGGGTAAATGTAACTTTCCATTATGAACAGCAATGGTATGACCAATCATTGCGGGTACAATGGCAGATCTCCGAGACCAGGTTACTATTATCTTCTTCTCTTTATTCATGTTTAGATTATCTATTTTACTTAACAAATCATTAGATACAAAAGTATTTTTTCTTAGTGAACGTGCCATGGTTAATTACCTTTCTTTTTATTGATAGAAAATAAAAAATGGATTTACAACTATTCCTACTTACGTCGACGAAGGATTGAAACATCGCTATATTTATTTCTCTTCCGACTCTTTCTTCCAAGTGCGCTATAGCCCCAAGGGGTCAGGGGTTTTTTTCTGCCAATTGGAGCTCTTCCTTCACCACCCCCATGAGGATGATCCACAGCATTCATAACTATTCCTCTTACTTCAGGACGTTTACCCAGCCAACGTTTTGACCCAGCTTTACTTAAAGTTCTATTTTTCCATTTAACGTTGCCTACTTGTCCAATTGTTGCTGAGCAGTTCTCAGATATTAAACGAACCTCCCCAGATGGTAATCTTAATGTGGTCAATCGGCCTTCTTTTGCGATCAATTCTGCCACAGCACCCGCTGCTCTAGCTAATTGTCCGCCTTTTCCGACTTGTACTTCGACATTATGTATAGTCGTGCCTAAAGGTATATTGGTTGAAGTAGACCTTTAATTTGTAAAAATCCCTTCCCAAACTGTACAAGCCTCTCTCAGGGCATACAGCTTTCTGGATGTGAATAAATGTTATTCTTAATCTATTTTATAGAGAGATTAAAGATGAAGGGCATACTTGAAATTCCTTATGTCCTTATTCTGTACATCCTAGGTTTTTTTATTCCATCATCTGGCTTATGTTCTTTTTTCATGTAGCATTCAGAATGAATGACTTTATCAAATTACGTTAATGCTTTCGCATCTTCCGGATAACGTAGGAGGCATTTGAAATAGAGATTTTCTTTTTTTAGAAAAAAAAAAATATTTTCACTGTTCAGCTTCGAATCTGCCTTTGACCATCAAATCAAATGTGAGTTACTTGTTTTTCTCTTCATAACAAGGGTTCCTTTACCTTAGTTGTTTCTGCTTCAGACAATTAAGTCTTCTCCATATTATCATATCTCTGGAGTCAATAATTAATTCCAGAAACTATTGAACTCAATCACCCGCTGCTCTTTATCCTCAGTTTCCCTTTGGGATTGATCCCATCAAACTATTCTAGTCGGATCAGTGATAGATTTTAAGGTTTTGCTGTAAACCCAATTGGTTATTTCCAATTACGTAAATTAATAATTCAAACCGCACTCAAAGGTAGGGCATTTCCCATTGATATGGGAGCTCTTGGACCGGAAAGAATAGTATCTCCAATCATAACCCCTCTCGGATGCAAAATATATGTCTTTTTACCATTTCTATAGTGCACAAGACAGATATATGCACTTCTATTAGGGTCACTCTCTATTGTTACAATTTTTCCTAGTATGTTTTTTTCACTCCGTCGAAAATCAATTTGACGATACAGACGCTTGTGACCTCCTCCTCTATGACGTATGGTAATAATTCCACTGTTATTACGACCTTTCCCACAACGATGCCGACCGGAAGTCAATTTCTTTTGTGGATGAGATTGGACTTTTTCATCAAAACTTGATAGAGATTTATCACGTGTGCCCGGAATAAAAGTCCTGTACGAACGGGTGTTCATGTTTGGCAATTAAATAAGTTTCATTTTGAAGGAAAAAGTGGAATAGAATCACCTGGTTTTAGTGTAATAATCATACGTTTATAATGCATTCTATGTTTCATTATTTGTTTTCTATTTCCTCTTTTTTCTTTCTTTTGCGGGGGTCGATAACTATTGATTCCTATTACTTTCACATTGAAGAAAAGTTCAATCCAATTTTTGATCTTTGTTTTATTCGATCCCGAATCGACATTTAAAATATATTGATTTTTTTCAAAAAGACTAACACTTTTCTGTGTAAGTACTAAATCTAGACATTGAACTTCATACATAAATATTTCTCCTTTACTATCATTTACAAATAAACTACAAATGCCTACATCCACCTTTATTAATAGTTCAATAAATAGAATTAAACTATAGTTGTATATGATACAGACTACATAGAAAATTCTGTTTTGAAGATATTCTGATTTGGGTAACCGAGTTCTATTGAATTGAAAAAGAAAAAAATGTTACGTCTATTAGATCGATTAATGTAAATTATCTAATAATAAAAATATATTGATATAAATGATATCTATAAGGCGGCATAGATCGATATGAATATTCCGATCCACTTTCTCTTCTACTATTGAACTCTATATATGATGAATAATATTGTATTGTGAAATATTCCATGAAATAAAATTAGCTTCTTGGATGCCTTGATGGTGAAATGGTAGACACGCGACACTCAAAATGTCGTGCTAAATAGCGTGGAGGTTCGAGTCCTCTTCAAGGCACACATATTGTAATGCCTATTGAATGAACAATTGTTGTTTTGAAGGTTTTGCAAAATCCGGACCAATCGAATTTGAACAAATAATATATAGAAAGAAGCAAATGAAATATTTTTTCTTCGGAAAGTATACTAGGTATAACCTAAATAAAATAAGTAAAATAAATAAAGAGTAAACATAGTAGAGAATATCTCATCAAGTTCAAGAGAACTGACTTGGCTCATATTTATTACTATGCTTACTCTTACATAAAATATCAATTTATATTGAAATTAATTAAAGATCTAGGCTTTTTTTTTCTTATTCAATCCTTCCGCTAATAAGCAATCAATGTCATTTGTAGAAAGCCATTTTGTTTTTACCAATGTATCGATCATTTGTTTAAATAACATTCTATTAGAGAAGAATAAATTTGATAAATATTCATGACTTTCGGATAGAGTCTTATAAATAAGAGATTCATTAGATAATAAATCTCTATTTTCCCTTTCTCCCTTGAGCAAACGTTGTTTAAATTTATCATCCCGTGTTTTTTCACGGAACCAACGTTCACTTACCACCGATTGGGGATAGGGTAATACACGTCTCAATCGGATACCAATTTCTTGAAAGCGTTTGAAAGTTTCAAAATGTTCTCTTTCTTCCATTTTAATGCTAAGAGGTAAATCGTCATCATTAGTCTGAATTTTCATTTCTAGGGCTATTTTTCTCACCCTTTTACGCTTTCGAATAGCTTTTAACGATTTTTTAATACTGACATTTAGCTCTCTTGTTTTAGAATAAGTAAGATAAATACTCTTCACGATTTCTTTAGAAACCAAAAGTTCTCTTCGTTCAAAAGCAGGGTGCTTATTTAGAAAGCGAATACTCACGGGATCCCAAAGAAATCGACGAGCCAGACAGATTACTGGTGTATTTAAAGGTTGATATTCCAGTGCATACTCTTCTGTGTCAAATTGATATATTCCCAGCCTTTGAAACTTTTTGTATAATAATTTTGCTTCCCAGTAAGCAGCTGTCTGTCTTTCTACAATATCGTCCTTCCCACCATAAACAGGCCGTAAGTCGGGGCCAGACATCAGAAATTTCTTCCAATACAAGCTAGAAAGACGGGTCGGTCTTTCTTGAAAGCTTCCAAACAGATGAAGATAATCCAATAATGGATTTTCTATTGTTATATCTTTGATATGCTCAAATCGATTGCTGCGAATAAAACTAAAACGCCAGGTCCTAGAATCACAAACTATAGGAGTTTCATCCTCTGTTCCGTAGGAATTTCTTAATTCTTTAGATAAAACGATTTTATCTAGTAAAGAAGATAATCCTTTTTGCATCGTATCTTTTTTGAACTGAGGAGCAATTGTGATGGAATCAGAATTACCCCGATATATTGCCAACGATGGAAACTCTTCCAGAAGACCCTGTAAAAGATTCGAAGCTAGAATGAAATCATTTTCAATAAAAGGATCAAAAGGACTCCAATTCTCTCTGTTTGATTCCGATAAAAACCAACAATCTTGCGCTACTGATCCGGCCAAGCAACCCAAAATATGATAGAATACGGTGAACTCTTTCGCAGCTGTTCCGGCAATTGAAGGTTCTAAATACCATTGATGCAAATAATTTGCCCTTCGACCCTGGAAATCTAGATTAAGCCTTAGGGAATTTTTTAAATACGTTAGTTTATTTTGTATAATGGCTTTTCCTATCTTATAGGGAAGTCCTTGAAAAAATTCACTGAATTTCAGATTATAATTGCAAGGACCCCAATTTGATCTATACAAAGCTACTCCAATTATATCATTGTCTATAGCTGAAGTATTTTGGCTCATGCTAATTAGAAATATTTCATCAGCAAGTTTTGCTAGATCTTGCGCAGTAAAGCCTTTGGTAGTTAATCCAAATTCATCATAGCAGTTCCATTCTTTTTTCAAGTAGAGCCCTTTGTTACGTAAAAGCAAAGGAAATTCTTTTTCTCGATATGGAGCAGGCAACTTTTTAGTATTAATAAATGTATCGAATCTTCGTTTACTACGAGGAGGACTTATTAGAACTGGATCAATTTTTTTTGGAATATCAGTTGAAGCAATAACAACAATATTTTGTTTTATGGTGGTTTCTTTTTCACCATCACTCGGATTATATGGATCCCCAAGGAGTTCTACCAATAATGCAAGAAGGTAATAGTAATCATTCAGTTCATGAATGCTTGGAATCCATATGACGCAAGGAGACATCAATTTTGCCAATTTGAGTGCAAATTGGAATTGGATTACTCTTCTCGCAAAATACTCTGGAGGGTTAGGATTCTCCCTTCGGCTTCGGTCATACAAAAAGTTATGAGGTTTTTTTTCATAATGCTCATTCTCATGTATGTCTTTTGGCCTGCCTGACCAGCCGAGAGACCTGAGGATATTTTCATGCTCAAGGTATGATTGTTTAGCCGAAGATGTATACTCGGGTTCATAGCGAGACAGAAGTTTCTGCTGCCTCAAAAAACTTTTAGGAGATATTCTTATTAAAGGTAAATAAGAATCTGCTGCTAAACTTTTAGCCAAGTACGATCGTCCAGTTTCCTTAGGCCCTATCAATAAAATTCGATTCGAAAAGGACGGTACTGGGTAGAGTGGGTAGAATCTCACGTGGTCATATAAAGATGGGCGAATTGGTACGGAAGTCATCTTCTGATAAAAAGCAGCGAAGATCGGCATTTCTGCTAAAAACAATGAATTTAATTCGGAATTCATTAAGCCTATTCTAAGGCCTCGCTGAATAAATTCAGCTAAATATCGAAAGTAAAGAAGTCCTGGCTGTTTTCTTGTTTCCAATTCATGAAACAAACCAATAGGGGGGGTTAACTTCGATTCAAATTGAGAGATTTGTTCTTGTAGTAAAAACAATCGATTTTCTCTCAAAAGGAAGTCATCTACTTCAAATTCGTACAAAATTTTTTTTACAAGTGATTTATATTTCCCACAGTCTCCAGAATCCCGCTGGAACCAAGGCAACGAGAACCAAGAACGATATGAAAATTGAATATTTTTTACATACCAAATTTTCAATAGTAGAAATAATCCTATATCATCAGGATCCGACTCCATCTCGATATAGTCCACAAATGTAAGCCAAGAACCATACCAATTTAAATTAGAAAAATTTCTAAGTCTTTTATAAGATCTAATCATTTCTCCTACTCTCTCGGAGCAATGGGAATACTGCAAAAATCTGATCAGATAGAAGTTCCTATAGAACTGAATCAAGAATAAGGGAATTATGGAGGAAATATAAAAGAAAAATCCAACGAAGATACAAAGAAAAATATCATATTCCCGAACATTTTGTATATATTTCCATGTATCAAATGATATTGATAGATCCTTTCCCTCAAGTGCTGCTTTAAGTACTTTTTCATTTGCTACTTGCCAATATTTGTCAATATTCCAGCGGGATAACATAAGATTCAACATCGGGAGAATTTGATCATTCAATATCGGGAGAATTTGATCATTCAATATCGGGAGAATTTGATCATTCAATATTGTGAGAATTTGATTCTTCAATATTGTGAGAATTTGATCAATTTTATTTCTAAATTCCCACTTTAGAAGTGTCCAAAATTGATGATAAAGTGCCCACAAAATATTCAAATTGTGATTCCAATTTTGCCTAATATTGTCCGGCATTGATACTAACTGATCAATACTATTTATTGTTATTTCCGGAAAAGTAGCTAAAAATAGATTTTTAGTATATTTCCACCCTGTGGAAGTCAAAAGCCACAACCATGACCTATATGTTTGAAACAAACCCCATTTCTCAAAATTAAAATTTATTTCATTAAAAGAAATGAGAAACTTTAGTTTTGAAAAGAAAAACTTTAGTTTTTCTTTATTAAAAAAGTCACCTATGTCTTTGACTTCAATAAAGTCACCTATGGCTTTGTCTTCCATAAAGTCACCTATGGCTTTGTCTTCTATTATGTGTTCTAAACTTTCTGTTGAACTATATTTTTCTTCTTTTTCTACAATTTTCTTTATTCGCAAAAATATTTCGGACAATACATCATCTTGATAAGATTGAGTTTGAATAAGATCTATGTTGGAACTAAAACTGTTTTTAGAATACTGACTAGAGGTCTTTTCTTCTAAATCTGAACTATTTAAAAAAGGATAGCAAGAGTTTTTGTCAAAATTGACAATTTGTAGGCTTATTAAAGGAGGTTTAGAAATATCTTCAATCGATAAATTGATATTTCTACGAAGAATAGAATTCAATTTATCCAGTAAATTAGACGATTTATGCAAATCATGAATTAGCACTTTGTCACGTAAATATTTATCCAATAATATATTGACTTGTGACTTTATGAGTGAGATAGTTTCTTTCTCTGAATACACAGCTCTCATTTCACTAATAGAGGAAGAAAACAGATTGTTATGAATGGGAACTAAATTTAATAATTGTCCATAGGTTACATTCTTATTTTTGATATTAATCTTTCCCATGTAAGAAGCCAATCTTTTTTTATAAAAAAGACGAGGACGGTGTAAATAATCTAAAAATTCAAAGGTATTTGCTTTGTAAAAAGAAGCTCTCAATGAATTTTTATTAGATAGTTTTAAAGGATTCAACCAATTGTCTTGATTATCGAATATTTCCGAAAGACCCGCGTTATTCAATAATTCCAATAATTCCATGTAATTTTTTCCATTATCGAAGAAGTCAATAATAAATTCAATTATTGGTTTTTTCTCATTCAAATCTAATGTTGGTTTATTGATCGAGAATTCAAGATTAGGAATTGATTTAGATTTTATTTCATTTTCATTAAGCTTGTCCCAGACATTTCCATTAAGCTTGTCCCAGAGAATTTGAGAACTATTAAGATTGTCCCAGAGAATTTTATTAATTTTACTATCCAAAATTGGTCCAAACCAACTCCAATGTTGAGTAATCGATAATTCAATTGGATCTAACACTCTCTTTTTGAAATTGTTTTGTTTGGAAATGGACAAGAGATATTCTAATCTTTTTTGAAAGTATTCGATCTGAATGGATAATACAAAAGCGTTTAAAAAATTTGGATTTCTCAACTCAACAGGTCGAAAAAAAGGGCGCTCCAAATATTCTTTCTGACATAGTATCCAACTTGATGAATACTGGTTAATTGCATCTTGCGTCACATTATTCAAATTGCGACTTAATGTTTTGATAAAATAGATGAATTCCAAATAATATTTATTCTTATTCAATACTTTCTGTAATTCCAAAGAATATTTTTGTAATTCCATATAGTATTTATTCTTATTCAATACTTTCTGTAATTCCAAAGAATATTTTTGTAATTCCACATAGAAATATCCCAAATAGTTATGTAATTCCAAATAGTATTTATCTAATACTTTTTGTGATTCCAATTTATTCTTATTTAAGACTTTCTGTAATTCAAAAGAGTATTCATGGAATGCCAAAGAGTATTTATGGAATGCCTTTTGTAATTTCAAATAGTATTTATTCAATACTTTCTGTAATTCCAAATAGTATTTATTCTTATTCAATACTTTCTGTAATTCCAAAGAGTATCTTTGTAATTTCAAATAGTATTTATTCAATACTTTCTGTAATTCCAAATAGTATTTATTCTTATTCAATACTTTCTGTAATTCCAAAGAGTATCTTTTTAATTCCATATAGTATTTATGATATTCCAAATAATACTTCTGGAACGATTCTAAATCGTCTAATACAGTTTCGGATTTTAAATCGTTCAATACAAAATCTTCAACGTTCTTCAAAAAATCGAATTTATCAATTTTCACATGCTCGTCAGCTTGAATCTTGTCTTTATTCACTATTTGAATTTTATTCACTATTTTATTCAATATTAGTTGTTCAGTGTTATCATCTTCTGATGTTTTCTTTTTTTCAAAAATATTGAGTACTCTAAGGAAAGAATCATGCGTTAATTCATCTCTGTAATTGAAGAAGTAATTAAAGCACTTCAATAAAGTCTGGTTGAATAAATGTAATTCATTCACACGATGATCGATATCCACGTCAATTGCATCATTAGGGTAAGAAATATGATTAGGCCTAGTTATTGATAGAGTAAATTGATCCGTTATTTTAAGAACAAATTGTTTCAATTGAAAATCATCGTTTAATGCTAATTGTTCTTTATTTTGATCACAGGATGAGGGAGATCTTGAAGATGAATTCTTATTCATAAATCGAATACAATTGAATTGGTTTATATCTTTGCTGATGTTCCATTCGGGATCTGGTAAAATATCATAATTTACAGGAGGATTTTTAAGAAATGTTTTAACCTTCCATAGATCAACGATTCTATTCTTTTCTAATCCCCTGAAATATTGAAAAGCGTCTTGTCGCTCTTTCAACAATTTAAATTTTTCACTCGGTTTATTAGTATAATTAATACTTATACATGATTCATCTATTGACAAATGCTCAAACAACCTTTCAAAAACTTCCGACTCTGAAAAGGAAAAAGATTCTCTTGCTTGATCTGATTCTTCTTGGAACATTTTTTCTTGTTCCATTTCTTGCGATCTTTTCTCACATAGTTTCTTTATTCTTCGTAGCCCTTCTTTGTATCTTTCGATTTCTCGAACTCTTTGTTTCCTTTCCCTTTCTAAACTTTTGAATTGTTCTGGTTCTGAAGAGAGAGCGAATTCTTCTTCTACTTGAACTAGTTTTTCTTCTAATTGTTCGATTTTGTTTTCTAGTTCCTCAATAACTTTGCTTCGATGACGATAAAGTATTGATTCTTTCCATTCATAAAGGTTTTCAGGTTCTGTTTCAGGTTCCCAATATTCGTTTGGAATTGAATTAAAAGATGAATCAATCTCCCATTCGATACCATTAGATTCTTTTTCCAAAGGGCTTTCCCAATTTATTGTTTCTTGCTTCTCTGATATTCTATTTTTCTGATTCAGATTTGTGTTAGAACTGGATAAAATCCAAACATGTTCTTTTGGATTGAGCAAGCAACGTTGATATCTCCTTTTGGCTTTTGGCGAAAACATAAAAAGATGCGGAACGAGCAACAAATTTTCCTTTCTAGCTCTAGCTCCAAGATGTTGTACAGCTGGAAATATCTTCATCAAATTATATGATGATTTATTTCTTTCAATTAAGGCTCGAGTATTTAAAAAAGAGAAAAGTAATGGTAATGCTATTATCATTACAGCTTTTATTGCTTGACCTTTTAAAATAAATATACGTATATCCCGTATAAGTAATGTACTAAGAATCCGAAAATCAAAAAGCTTAACAACACTTTCTCGACCAGAAAATATTTGACTTAGCAATCTCACCAAATTGGATTCGTTCCATGGAACGAATATTTCCATCATGTAATCTTGAAATTTCGACTGAACGCTAAAGAACCAAGCTATTTCTTGGGTCTTTCCAATAGGATCCGTAGACCACGGTTTTTTTCTGTTCATTATGTTGTTTTGTTCTATAAAAAAATTTAAATTATTACTTATTAAAAATAATTATAATAAGTAAGAGGTAGTTAATACAACTTATTCAACTAACTATTGAATAATTCGTCAAAAAAAAGTTGATTGTTATTGAGATAGAATTGAATTAGTAAATAATACAATATTTCAACATTAATATTATAACAAATATATTATACGAATACGAAGCCAAATATACCAAAAATAGGATTTTTATGCCCTATTTAGAACAATAGATATATAGAAAAGAACGTAATTAATTAAAGAATCTCTATTTATACGATCTTATCTATCTGTATTATTCATTAATTAGCATTTTGTCCTACAGAAATTGCTAACAATCCCAAATCTATTTTTTGTTGAAAATGAGAATTCAATTGGTTACCATATTGATTCTAATAAAATCACTTTACCATAGCATCCATGGCTGAATGGTAAAAGCACCCAACTCATAATTGGGAAGTCGCGGGTTCAATTCCTGCTGGATGCACAATAAGCAGTTATTACACTCTGCTCACAATATTTTTGAGATGAAAGAATCGCAGCAAGGTTATCTCGATTCAATTCAGTATCGAGATTAGATTATCTCCATCCCTGTTTTGTAATTCTTAACTATCTCTTTTAATCTTAAATAGAAGTTAAGAATTACAAAATATTTTCAAATATTTGTAATTCATTTACGCACGTTTGAACGACTTTTTATCAGATAGAAAATCTATATTTTGGTACAAAATGAACTTCTAATTTAACGATCAAGTTGATTTTGTAATTAGAAGTTCATCTTATAATTTCAGCCTATTCCCTGCGATTTTAAGAATATGAATATTAGGGCAATTCTGACTTTTTTGAGTTAGTAAGTAAGAAAAATTCTATAGAAAAAATCTCAATCTCTAAAATAATGTATCCTGGGCAATTGCAATAATTGGATTCATTATTATTCCCAGTAAAGTAGATGCTATTACACATATAATCATACTAAATTCGATATAATTTTTTGAGATTGAAGAAGATAATCTATAATTTTGCACGTAGGGAGTTATTTCTTTGTTTCTTTCAGTCATTAATAACTTAATTATTTTCAGATAATAATATATGGAAACAACACTCATAAAGAGTCCTATCGAAACTAATAAATAGGAGCCTGCTTGCCATCCACACCAGAATAGATAAAGTTTTCCAAAAAAACCTGCTAATGGAGGAATCCCCCCTAGAGATAGCAGACATAAAGATAAAGACAAAGCTGAAAAAGGGTCTTTCATATATAATCCTGCATAATCCCGAATGTTATCTGTTCCTGTACGTAGACTGAATAATACAATACAAGCAAAAGTTCCTAAATTCATAAAAATATAGAGCAGCATATAAGTTATCATACTTGCATATCCATTGTTTGAGTCTTTATCAATTATTCCAATAAGCATATATCCAATTTGACCTATCGATGAATATGCAAGCATACGTTTTATACTTGTTTGAGTAATAGCAATTAAATTTCCTAATATCATGCTAAGAATAGCTGATATTTCCAAAAGAAGATGCCATTCGTTCAATGAAAAATAAAAAATAATGTCAAAAATTCTAGTGGCTAAAGCTGAAGCAGCTACTTTTGAAATAACAGAAATAAAAGCAACGACTGGAGTGGGGGAGTTAGAGTCGAAAAGAGGAATTTTCCCTCCTTTCTCTCATTCAGAACCGTGCATGAGACTTTCTTCTCGCACGGCTCCTAAGTGATAAAAAAATGAGCATAATCGTTTGATTCTCTTTTTTTTTTTTATTACCTTCCTCGTGTATGTATAAGATTGAATCTATTCAATTGATATAAAGAATAACTAATCCTTAACTTTCCGAGGAATCCTTACTCAGTGGTTATTATGGTATGGTCAATCTTTTTTTTTTTTTTCTTATTTTTTAAGTTCAGTTATGAAAGAGTTAAAAAGAAAAAATAAAACCATCTGATTTAAATCGTTCTGAATAGTCATGAGATGCTCATCTTAGGGTAATCTTTTTGTCGACGGATGCCTTCTTTTTTACACTCGTAGTTTCTGAAGAATGAAAACTTACTATATAGCATCTACGTTAAGAATAAAAATATTATACACGTCATTAATCTGATCCTTTGTAAAAACTACCCGTAATAATTAATTTGTAAAAGTTATTTATTCAAATCAAAAAAAAATTCGTTTGTTTCTTACTTTGCTTTACCTTAATTCAATTCAAATTTTTGGTAAAAGTTATGTCTTAGTCCAAGTGGGAATAACAATCTTTTTTCCACATGTCTATAGAGTTTCTATTTGTAAAACGAATCGCACTCCTTCATATACATCGGGGGTCCATTGATGAAAAGGAACTAAAGAAAGCTTGAATGCAATTCCTACCGTTATAGAGAAAAGTGCAATCCAAATTCCTGGAGAGTTATACATTTGTGTATTTATAAGACCATTGGCTATTTCTTGAATTTCAATCTCACCTCCAGATAGACCATATAGCCAAGAAAGACCATAAGCAAGAATGGAAGAACTTGTTCCACCCATAAGTAAATATTTCATAATAGCCTCATTAGACCGTACATCTCTTTTGGTATATCCAGATAATAGATAAGAACATAGACTTAAACATTCTAAAGATACGAAGATAGTTGTTAAATCATTAGCACCACATAAAAACATTCCTCCTAAAGTAGCTGTTAATATGAATAACAAAAACTCTGTTACAGCCATTTCTGTACATTGAATGTATTCCACGGATAGAGGAATACATAAAGTGGAACATAATAAAATGAGAAACCGAAATATTTTATTAAAATTGTTTGTTTGGAAATTACCAAAAAAACTGATCGTAGGTTCTTCTCTCCATTGAAATAACAAAAAAGCTATGCTTAGCACTAAACTTGTTAAAGAGATGAAATAGAACCAAGTTGTCTTTTTCTGATCAGAAATGAAATCGATTACTAGAAGAAGAAATAGGCCAAAAATAAGGATGCATTCTGGAAAAATGGAACTTCCATAGAAGAGAAGCAAATGAAATTCTTTCATAAAAATGATTTAAAGGTATTAATTGAAAATGCATTTTTCATTTTGTCCGGATCATTAGTTAGTAACTTCAATTAATATTTAAGCAACATTTTCTTTAGAATCTCCTTATTATCATTTATCTATGATTTCTTTTTCATTCTTCTTTTCCTTTCGTTTTCGTTCCAATAAAATTTTGATAAAGTAAGTTTTCTTTTATTGATCAGAATGGAATAGATCTGTAGATCTATTTTATATAGTTAATGGATTAACGGTAATGTGCAAAAGCTTTATTGGATTCTGCCATTTTATGAATCTCTTCCTTCTTGCGTATAGCATTGCCTTTCTCTCTGGCAGCATCCATTATTTCGTAACTCAATTTGAATTGCATATTTGGACCAGAACGTTTTCGGGATGACTCTAATAACCAACGAATAGCAAGTATTTTTCCTTCTTTCTCTTTTATTTCAATCGGAACTTGATAAGTGGATCCACTTACACGTTTTGATTTTACTATCAATTTGGGAGTTAATTTGTCTATTGCTTGACGTAGAACAATTAGTGGATTTTTCTCTGTTTTTTCGTGAATCTTTTCTAGAGATTGATAAAAAATTCGATAAGCTAATGATTTTTTTCCGTGTTTAAGAATACGGTTAACGACCATGTTAACTAATCGATTATGATAAATCGGATCAAATTTATCAATTTTCTTTTCTACAGTACTTTGACGTGACATGAGTGTGAAAAAGGTTCATAAATTTATTTCATAAAGACTAATCATTACTTATTTCGGCTTTTTAACTCCATATTGTAGGGTGGATCTCTAAAGGCGGCAAAGATCTCCCTCCAAACCGTACATACGACTTTCGTCGAATACGGCTTTCCACATGATTCTATCTGCATATTATATATATGATATAATATATATTCTTATGCATAGAATTATGTTTACTCATTCTCAATTGAGTATCCGTTTCCTTTCTTTTGCTATGATTAGAAATCTTGTATTTTCTATATCTATACGATTAGGTCCTTAGGTTTTAAAAAGAGTATAAAAAAAGGAAAGGGTGTTTTAAATCAATGCTATTTGAATTGAATCTGCTCCAAAAAAGTCAAGACATTTCCAATTTTATATTAACACACACTAAGTAAGGGAAAACTTATCAAATGAATTCAATATTAAACCTTAGACATATATTATCCTTATTGTTTTAGCCTGCTCTAGTCCCCTTATAAAACGTTCGTTATTGGGTTAGCCATATACTTTACATGTTTTTAGCAATTGACATGGCATCATCATAAAATGATACAAATCTTAGATAAGAATATACAACGCACTAGAACGCCCTTGTTTCCGATTTTTGACTGAGACAGCATCTAAGATTCCTCGAATTATGTGATATTTAACACCGGGCAAATCCTTAACTCTTCCACCTCTTACTAATACTACAGAATGTTCTTGTAAATTATGGTCAATGCCAGGTATATAAGCAGTGATTTCATATTTAGAAGTTAATCGTACTCTAGCGACTTTGCGTAAGGCAGAGTTTGGTTTTTTAGGGGTGATAGTGGAAAAGTTGACAGAAAAGTTACCTCTACTGCCACTATACAAAACCGTACATGAGAATTTCACCTCATACGGCTTCTCGTTCAATTCTTTTGAGGACATTTTTGTTTTTCGAGTATTTATATATATATATATTATATATAATATATAAAATATAAATAGAAAAAAAAACTATCCGAATCCTTCGGGGTTCATTCTTCTTTCTCTATTAAAAAGAATGAGAGTGATAATCTTTTTTTTTTATCCATTTTTATTATTAACATGCTCATTTTTTATTGATATCTCGAAATATCATTTTTTTGAATCATAAATTCAATTCAAAATTGACGGGTTAATGTCAGCTTATCCGTGTAGTTATGCATTATTTAACTGGGAATCAATTTGATGAAAAATTTTGACTTTTGTGCTTTGATTTGGGTGGCATGGTTTGGCTACTCAGGATTATTTCGATGGCCTATGATAAAATGGTATAAATAGAATATATGTTCCGAGCGGCTGTGTGCACCAATCGGCAATATAAGGTAAGAAAATCTAGGGAAAGTTTTTGAATTCTATTATGTGCATCTAAATATAAAATGCAGAATAAATATAAAAAGAAAAAAAAACGAACTCTTTGCCTATTTAGTTACAAAATGAAATTTTGTATTTCAATAGAAAATGTCAATTTGTAACTAGTGAAAAAATGATTTCATTCTTTTTTTTACGAGGTTTTGAAAAAGTATGAGAACAAGATATAACTTTCGGGGAATAATGATATAGTTTCGTGGAATTTATCGATTCTTTGGGAATGGGAAGTTCTTACTCTTACAATTTCCCTTCTGGATGAGGATAGGAAAGGGATATAACTCAGTGGTAGAGTGTCACCTTGACGTGGTGAAAGTCATCAGTTCAAAACTGATTATCCCTAGTTCTCTTTTTATTTCTGTTCGCTCTTTTTTATATCGTGAATAAAAAGAGGCTAGGGGGTTTACATTTATAATATATTGAATGCGATTTCTCATTTCCACCAGTAAAAAAGAAAGTATAAAGTTAGAAGATTGATACGTATCAACGTTTTACATTCTATTGCATATAATTGAATTTTTTTATATACATTTCAATAAACATAACAACAAGATACAAATGACAAAATGACAAAAAGTT
>BSBK01014237.1:37500-42386 GCA_027943335.1 Chamaecyparis obtusa
GAATACCAGAAAGAGAAAGTGTCCCTAAAAGAAAAGTGATTCCCGTAATTGGCATATATTTCCTCAAACCACCCATAAGAGCCATATTCTGACTTTTACTGGGGCAATATCCAACAATGGGTTCCATGGAATGGATGACTGATCCGGATCCTAGGAACAATAATGCCTTGGAATAAGCATGTGTAATCAAATGGAACAGAGCGATTCGATAAGAATCTATCCCTAGAGCTAACATCATGTAACCTAATTGAGACATAGTAGAATAAGCCAAGCCTTTTTTAAGATCTTTTTGAGCGAGAGCCATAGTAGCTCCCAATAGAGCTGTTATTCCACCTATCCAAGAGATAAGATACATTATTAAAGGTAGAGCTTTAAAAAGAGGAAACAACCGAGCTACAAGAAAAATTCCTGCTGCTACCATAGTAGCGGCATGTATAAGAGCTGAAATAGGAGTAGGCCCTTCCATAGCATCAGGTAACCATACATGAAGTGGAAATTGTGCAGATTTGGCTACTGGACCTAAAAATAAGAGAAAAGCACACGAAGTAAAAAAGAGCGAACCAACCCCATCAACGGCAGTCAATTCGTTGAATTTTTCAAACAAATATTGAAATTCAAAACTACCTGTTACCCAATAAAAACCTAGGATTCCTAATAAGAGTCCAAAATCCCCTGCACGATTAGTTATAAATGCTTTTTGACAAGCATTAGCCGCGCTGGGTCGCGTAAACCAGAAACCTATCAATAAATAGGAGCACATTCCTACTAATTCCCAAAAAAAATATATTTGTAATAAATTAGGGCTAATAACTAACCCCAGCATAGAAGCATTGAAAAAATTAAGGTAAGCGAAAAACCTCACATATGTTTTATCATGCGACATATAATTATCGCTGTAGATCATAACCATGGTTCCAACTGTTGTAACTAAAACTAACATAATGGAAGTAAGTGGATCAATCAAATAGCCTAATTCTAATGAAAACTTATTATTGATAACCCAGGACCAGAAATACCGATAGATGGGACCGCCGGTAATCTGTTGCAAGAACAAATTGAAAGAAAGAAACATAGCTACGCTTAACAGAAAAATGCTAATAAGAGCCCATGTACGGCGAACACTCTTAGTTGCTCCTGGAAAAAAAAAGGATCCTAATCCGATTGGTACAGAAGCTGAAAGCGGAAGGAAAGGTACGACCCGAGCATATTTGTATATAAATTCCATAGGAAGATTAAATCATTATTCTCAATATTTTGATATTCCACATTCTTGGTTTCCAATCCACTAGACCCTGAAGAGAATAAAATAAAAACGATAGATCATAAATAAACAAGAACGATAGAATATGGGATGCAATCCTATCGATTTCATATTTATTGTGACCTTTTTTCATCTTTTTTCTGCAAAAGATTTGCACCGGTCAATACTGATACTAATCAAATATTTGTAAGATGAGCAAGAAGGAACTCTTTTTCAGTCTAGGTACTGAGCTATTAGTCATGTACACACACATTCTTATTTTATGAAATTTTCTATTGTAGATCAATAGTAGTATTAAGAATAGAATTGAATAGAAAATTAAACCAATTGGAATTCTTAAGATGAGAAATAATTGAATCTGTTAAAATGACATAGTTTTCATTTACTCAAAATTCGATATACGTATGTAAGAATTGATAATTGTTATCAATTTGTATCGTGGATCTTCTATTACTAGTAAATATTCTCTAATAAGGTTGCAAAATGCAAGAAAAAAACGATAGAATATTCTATCATTTTTTTCTAAATAAAATGGAACTAAACTATAAAAATGAATTGAATTTAAAGATATATAATATAAGAAGTTTACAAAATAAAAAAATATAGAATATTCAAAAATTTGATATTTTTTTCTAAATAAAATTGAACTATAAAAATATTATGGCTGTACCAAAAAAACGCACCTCTAAATCCAAAAAACAGCATCGTAACAAGGTTTGGAGGAAAAAAGCAAATTCGGACGCAAGAAAAGCTCTTTCTTATGTTACGAGTTATTCTTCTTTAAGAGAGTTTTTTTTCGGTGAGAAGGATGAGGTGAAAATAATAGGACCAAGCCCGAACATACCGAGAGACCTACTGAACCTCCCGAGAGACCTACTAATGGGAAAAAAACCCAAGGGTTTTTCTTCCTACCTTAGCAAAGGAACGGATGAAGAAGATCCCCAAAATAATGAATAAATTAGAGGAAGTGGTGTAACTATAGTACACCCTCCAAGACCCTAGAGAGGAGCAATGGGAATCTCTAGGGTCTCTTGGAGGTACTTGGAAAGATCAAGGGACACGGTTCTATAATCCACTACAGCCCTTCTTTTTGATCTTAAAGATCGGGAATTTATTAATCATTCCGTCATCCCTTTTTTTCTTTCTCAATGGAAAAGGAGAGTGTATCATTCTTTTGAATAATACCGGATAAACTCCGACATTCAATCTTGCTGATATGGTAGCTTTATTCTAATTCGATCGAAACGTAGGAATATATAGACCATGAACAAAAAGAAATGGATCTCATTCTTTTTTCTTACTCTAAATTAAATCAATAATATTGAACTTGGAAATATTTTTTTTATGATCAAAAAATTGTCTGTTCGTCCCTCTTTGATTCCTAGAGAACAAAGAGGATCTGTTGAATCTCAAGTATGTTATTTAACCAGTCGAATTCAAAAACTTACTGAACATTTGGACCTGCACGGAAGAGACTACTCGTCCCAAAGAGGTTTGTGGAAAATTGTGGGTAAACGTAAACGACTTCTGATTTATCTGTTCAAGAAAGATAGACTTCGTTACAAACGTTTAATCGATCAATTAGATATTCGTGGACTGCGTTAATTTTGAACGAAATTTGAAGAAATTATGTTTTATTAAATTCCGGATCCTAATGAGTCATTCTTTCTTTTGTTCTCATTGATTTTTTTAACCGGGGAAGAGTTATGATTA
This sequence comes from Chamaecyparis obtusa, assembly GCA_027943335.1. NCBI lineage: Eukaryota > Viridiplantae > Streptophyta > Pinopsida > Cupressales > Cupressaceae > Chamaecyparis > Chamaecyparis obtusa. The sequence goes on from BSBK01014237.1 coordinate 40,475, forward strand.
TGGTTGCTAGGGAGAAAGACCTCATGATGGTAAGTATGGGTCCTCATCATCCATCAATGCATGGTGTTCTTCGACTTATTGTTACTCTAGATGGTGAAGATGTTATTGACTGTGAACCTATATTAGGTTATTTACATAGAGGTATGGAGAAAATTGCTGAGAACCGAACAATTGTTCAATATCTCCCCTATGTAACACGATGGGATTATTTAGCTACTATGTTCACAGAGGCAATAACGGTTAATGCACCAGAAAAATTGGAAAATATTCAAATACCTAAAAGGGCCAGCTATATTAGAATGATTATGCTAGAGTTAAGTCGTATAGCTTCTCATTTGTTATGGCTTGGACCTTTCATGGCTGATATTGGTGCGCAGACTCCTTTCTTTTATATTTTAAGAGAGAGGGAAATGATATATGATTTATTTGAAGCTGCCACGGGCATGCGAATGATGCATAATTATTTCCGTATTGGAGGAGTAGCTGTAGATTTACCCTACGGTTGGGTAGATAAATGCTTCGATTTTTGCTATTATTTCTTTCCAAAAGTGACAGAATATGAAAGACTTATTACATGCAATCCTATCTTTTTAAAACGAGTTGAGGGAGTAGGCATTATTAGTAGAGAAGAAGCAATAGATTGGAGTTTATCAGGACCCATGCTACGAGCTTCCGGAATCCAATGGGATCTTCGTAAAGTGGATCATTATGAATGTTATGATGAATTGGATTGGGAAATCCAATGGCAAAAAGAAGGAGATTCGTTAGCTCGTTATTTGCTTCGAATCGGAGAAATGAAAGAATCTATAAAAATAATTAGACAGGCCCTAGAAATAATTCCGGGAGGTCCCTATGAGAATTTAGAGGTTCGACGTTTAAATAAGGGAAAAGATTCGCAATGGAACAATTTTGAATCTCGATTTATTAGTAAAAAACCTTCCCCTACTTTTGAGTTATCAAAACAAGAACATTACGTGAGAGTAGAAGCTCCCAAGGGGGAATTAGGAATTTTTTTTATAGGAGATGATAACATTTTTCCCTGGAGATGGAAAATCCGACCACCTGGTTTTATTAATTTGCAGATTCCTCCTCAACTGGTTAAAAGGATGAAATTAGCCGATATCATGACGATTTTGGGTAGTATAGATATCATTATGGGAGAGGTTGATCGTTAAAATGGTGATTAATATAGCAGATCTCGAAGAACAAGCTATCAATTTATTTTCTCGATTGGGATTTTCAAAAGAAATATATAGTTTTATATGGATTCTAATTGACATAATTATCCTTCTATTGGGAATTACGATAGGAGTATTAGTTATTGTATGGCTCGAAAGAAAAATATCTGCGGGAATACAACAACGCATTGGACCTGAATACGCCGGTCCTTTGGGAATTATTCAAGCTTTGACGGATGGAATAAAACTACTGCTAAAAGAGGATATTATCCCATCTAGGGGGGATATTTGGTTATTTAGTATTGGTCCAGCAGTAGTAGTGATACCTATTTTTTTAGGCTATTTAGTAATTCCCTTTGGTCGCCACATTGTTTTAATTGATCTTAGTATAGGCGTTTTCTTTTGGATTGCAATTTCAAGTATTGCTCCCCTTGGACTGCTTATAGCAGGATATGGATCCAATAATAAATATTCTTTTTTAGGTGGTCTCCGAGCTGCTGCTCAAGCTATTAGTTATGAAATTCCTTTAGCTTTATGTGTGTTATCTATATCTCTACGTGTGATTCGTTGGAATATGAGATTCATTTTTCCCTCTTTTTATTAATAACTAAAAAAGGGAAAAACAGAAGTGAATGGGATGAATATTCCGATCAAAAAACTAGATAGTCATATGGGTGAGATCAAACAGTTTACAAATCTTGCAGTAAGATGATTAAGTCCCATCCCCCATGTAC
>BSBK01014238.1:0-7500 GCA_027943335.1 Chamaecyparis obtusa
ATGTTCCTTAGTTGACATTTGACCTCCTTAATATTCTCCTCCAATTGGGGGTCAGATCCCTTGTTCTATAGTTCTTTTTTAGTATAATTGAGAGTACATTGAAGGGTATGTTCTTCCTGACTTCTGACAATAGCATTTTGCTTCCCTACAATCTGATACATCTTCCTCTATGATTCCACTAAGTGAATCCACATATCCACTTGGTTCAGTCCCTGATTACAAAATTTACATAAACTAGTAACCATTTTGATAGCATCATAAGTGTCTTCATTGTTAATAAGTGAGGTGTTTAGTTTAAAACTAGTTTTCTTCTTAGTGAGACGAGGCATCATCATCACTATCCAATGAAATTTTAGCATATATTGAATGATGGTTTGACAAAGATGAATGGGAGACACACACAGGGGCATGACCATTCTGCTTCTCAAAGGAGAAAATAGATTCTTCTACATAAATCCTTTCCAGCCTACAGTAGACTCTCTGTTGCCCAACTTAGTTGTTGCACCATGTGAACCATCTATCTAAGAAGGAGTTCTTTTTAAGTCTAAGGTGTCTTGTTTGTGTCTTTCTTTAGTTGAACTCGGTTCAGGGTGTATACTTCTGTGCTAACTGCTTTTCTCTAGTACATTTGTGCAACATTTTTCTCAATCATCAATGTTCTAGCACAATCAATAATAGGTCAGTTCTTCCTTTTAGCAATTCCATTATGCTCTAGTGTTCTAGGTGCAGAAAACCCGCCTTTTCATTCCATTTTCATTACATAATTAGTGAATTCATCAAAAACAAACTCACCTCCTCTATCAGACCTTAAGCAATTCAATTCTTTTTTGGTTTCTTTTTTATCTTTAGCCAAGTATACCATTTGAACAATTTGAATGCCTCATATTTTTCTTTTAAGAACCTTATTGGTCATCAGTCTAGAATATTCATCAATAAATAAAATAAAATATTTTATCACCATAGTAGCTTTTAGTTCTCATAGGACCACATAAGTTGGTGTGTACCAACTCCAAAATTCCTTCACATGAATAGTCCTTACTTTTAAAACTAGATTTGGTCATCTTTCCTTTCTGACATCACTAGTACATTTTACCCTAAATTTTGACCTTAAATTTTGACCATCAAATAAAAATGTTTAGTTGGTCGCATAAGGCAACATGTTCCCTATAATCATTAGGGGCATAAATGTTGCACACACCTACTAGAGCATCCTTATGGTTAAATGTAACCCATAAAACTCTATGACAATGAGAAGACCCATTAGAGTTAATTTTATCAGACCGCTGAGGTCCTACCAGAATGGCAGTGCCTCCTTTACCTCTAGGGTGGTTAGAATGAAAACCAATTACCTTATCCCAAATGAATTTCATTATGGTAAAAGCTTGAAATCCAACTACCTTAATCTCTTATAAACATACTATATCTTTTGTACTGAGATTATTACACAATTTTCTAACCATATATTTTCTATCAGACATCTCGAGCCCTCTCACATTCCAGCTATGTATGTGCATCATTGGGGTTATGTTTTGGAATTATTGTAAAGCATCTTGAAGCATTCTGACATATTCTTCCCAGAATTCCTATTGTCATTAGATAGGGATTGCCTTTCAACAATCTTCCTCTTCTTTTTTAATGTTCTTGAAGTAACCTTAGTGAATGGCTCCTCAGTAAAAAATGTTGCTATCTCATTACCATTTTTGTGTCCACTGTCTATTTTAAGGGTTCTCGGTGTGCCCTTCTCTCTATTAAGGGGTCCATTAGAGTTCCTTCTAATACTTGCAGCTTTATCATTAATAGAACTTAGAGCAAGTTTTTGGGTACTCGGCTTGGGAGGTGGTAAGGATTTTTCATCACCCTTGACATTACTCTTTTTAAGACTATTACCTAGTTGGCAATCGGCTACAGAATCATGGACACCATTAGTTATGGCTAGTCTCACTATATAGTCATCTTCAAAGAGAGAGTTGCTCACACTAACAAAGACACCATTATATGGTTTATCATGACTAGCATCATTATTTGTATTCACATTTGATTATGGACAAGATTCTTTACCATCATCCACTATATTAACCCTAGATTCATTAACATCTTCCCCAATTTTAGGGTCATTATTCTCTAGTCTATTATCTTTACCATTAGTTTTAAAATTACTAACAAATTTGGGGTTTTGAGAGTCCTACAAGGTCGAGGAATCCTTTTTTGAATGACCATTCTTCTTACAATGAAAGCACGACCCTAAATCTCCTAACAGTGAAATTTCCCAAGAGAATTTTTCATCCTCTAAGTCTATTGAAATGATGTCTGAAAAATCAATTTTGGATTCAAGGGCCAACGAAATTCTCATGTTCAAGTGAGGCAAAGTGTATCTAGCCTCCTCAATTTGCAAAACAGAACCGAGGGGTTAAACAATATGGGAAATAAAATACCAGAATTCAGGTTGGAGATTTTTAATTTCAATCAAGTGGGGTACAAAACAAGCCTCAACTTGCTCTACTTTCCCTTTGGCTAACCACTAGAAGACCCTAAAAATGGAGTGACCCACATTCCTGTGCTTCTTTTTAAGCACTCTTTCTTGCATAGCATGTGTCTTAAAGAAAACAATAAATAATCATTTATAAATCATCCTGCAAAAACTAACTTGAATTCCTAATTTCTTCCCCCAAATATTAGCAATCCAATCATCAAATAACTTCCTTGCAGGCAGAGAGTCCTTGTCTAAGCAAACAAAAAAAATTGCAATCTCTTCAAGATATAACTGTTCTTTCCTAATGGCTTTTACCATGTCCCATGTCCTCATTAGGGGAAAGAGAGAGGGTTCGAAGATCATGGGGAGCAGACTTACCAGTTCTATACTCTCCTCCCTCGACCGAATTACCCTCGGTGGCACCCCCATCCTGCCTATCTCCATCGAATGTGGGGCCATCGAAGGACTTCTTCTCTACTATAAAAGATTCCATTGAATGCGGCCAACAAAGGGCATTCAGGTCACGATTGATCCAAGAGCACTTCTTTGTATGATGGTTTATCTGCCACCTTACCATTTTCACCTTTTGTGGGTTTTCCCTGACACGTTTGAACATTATTATTCAGACACCCCCTCATCAATGTCCATAGTTAATACTTTACCATCATCCGTCTGAGCCTCTTCGGACTTACTGTGAAATTACAATAAACTTTAGTTTTATATTATTATTTTCTTGATTTTGTATATGATAATCCTTATTCAGACCTGTTGTATATAATTCATCTCAAATACAAAAATATTATCAATATATATATGACTTTGCACATAGAAGGAGACGTGACTCATAAATGAGTCACGTCCCTTCAATACCGATGCCCTTTCATAACAAATTACCTTTACCGATAATCGAATATTAAAGACTGCACTTTACATATATTGTAACTACGATATATGTAAAGTGCAGTATCGTATGTTTTTGTATTATATAAGCCACGGGTAACATACTGCACGATATACATATTGTAAGATATGTATACCGTGCAGTATGTTATATGAATTAACAATAATATAACATATTGCATACGATATCCGATATATATATATATATAACAGTCGGTATGGTGGCCGATATGCATAACAGTCGATATGGCATCCGATATGTATTACAGTCGGTATGACATTCAATATATATCATAGTCGATACTTGGTATAGCAGTCGATATTAATTGGTATGTATTATCGTATCAATAATACATATTAACAATATGTATTATTGATATGATAATATCATATCACATCAATAGTGCAGATCGATATATATATATATATATATATATATATATATATATATTTATATATATATATATATATATATATATATATATATATAAGGCTTAGTTATATTATTAAATATATATATATATATATATATATATATATATATATATATATATATATATATATATACTATATATATATATATATATATATATATATTGATAATATTAGATATACATAAATATGTAATATTATCAAGTATATATATATTAATATAGAATATTAATATAAAATTATCTAATCATAGCTATTCATTGTTAACACTCCCTCTTAGCTAGATAAGATAATTTTCACTTTATGTTAGCATCATATTTTCATTTGAAATGAGGAATCACCATTCATTGTGACACCTAGTTTCCATATCATAAAGATATGAGGAATCACCATGCATTGTGACACCTAGTTTCCATATCCTAAAGATATGAGGAATCACCATGCATTGTGACACCTAGTTTCCATATCCTAAAGATATGAGGAATCAACAACTGATACCTATTTCCATATCACAACGATATGAGGAATCAACAACTGATACCTATTTCCATATCACAACGATATGAGGAATCAACAACTGATACCTATTTTGTATCACAGTAATAGTGATACAAGGATATATTAAATATAACATTATATCATATTTTATATAACCTTATTATGGTATGTGCACTAACAGATAATCTGTTTACCATAACAACACCACATTACAAGATCGTCATCTCGTAATCAAATACAAGTGTTCATTATCTAAGAAGTCAGTCACCTCTAGAAATGTCCACAGGATGGGTGAGCCCATAAAATAGCATTTATATATTATATATAAAATCATATTACAATCATACCAAGAGTTTTCCTAAAGTGATCAACTTTCACCTTTGGAAGAGCTTTGGTGAGAATATCAGCAGTTTGATTTCCTGTACAAACATATTCCAACTGGAGTACCTTTCTTTCTGCCATATCACGAACATAGTGATAAGGAATCTCAATGTGCTTTGATCTATCATGAAATACAGGATTTACTGATAACTTGATACAGCTTTGATTGTCACAGAAGATAGTAGTTGGTGGTAGAGTTTTACCAAATAGTCCACTGAGTAGTTTCCTAAGCCATACTGCTTCTTTAGCTGCCATTGAAGCTGCAATGTACTCTGCCTCTGTAGAGCTTTGAGCTACTGAAGATTGTTTTCTACTGATCCAAGACACCATAGCTGATCCCAAGCTAAAACAACATCCTGAGGTACTTTTACGATCAATCACACTTCCAACCCAATCTGAATCAGTGAACCCATGAAGGTTTAATTCTGTCCTATCATACTTGAGTCCATAGTTTAATGTACCTTGAAGATATCTCAATACATGTGTAGCAGCAGTAAAGTGAATTTCTTTGGGATCACACATGAACTGACTTAATGTGTTTACTGAGAAACAAATGTCAGGTCTGGTATTCCCTAAGAACATTAGAGATCCTATTAATTGTCTGTATAAAGAGATATCTACAGAAGGAGATTCTGATGTTGCTTCCTTTAGTTTATGAAAATTTATTTCCATGGGTGAAGACATGGGTCTACAATTCAACATGCCAAATCTCTTCAAGATATCAAGGGTATATTTGCCTTGATTCAAAATAATACAGTCTGATTTCTGCCAAACTTCTAGACCAAGAAAGTAGTGTAGAAGACCTAAGTCCTTCATATCAAATTCTTTGGCTAAGTCTTTCTTACATTGTTGAATCAAATAGTCTTCCCCTGTAATCAGTAAATCATCAACATATAATATGATTATCAACATATCACCTTTGTTTACCTTGAAGTATAGATTTGGATCAGCATCATTTTTGGAAAATCCTAACTTTGTTAGATAGCTGTCTATTCTAGCATACCAAGCTCTGGGGGCTTGTTTAAGTCCATATAATGCTTTCTTCAACTTACATACATGTGTTTTAGGATCATGAATCTCAAATCCTTCAGGTTGTTCTAAGTATACCTCTTCTTCAATACTTCCATTTAAGAAGGCTGTTTTAACATCCATTTGATGAACTTTCCAACCTTTGGCAGCTGCAATGGCTAGAACTGTTCTGATAGATGTGTAACGTGCAACAGGAGCAAATGTTTCCTCATAGTCAATCCCTTCCTTTTGAGAGAAGCCTCTTGCTACAAATCTTGCTTTGTACTTTTCAATGCTACCATCAGCTGCATGTTTGATTTTGAATAACCATTTAGATGATACCACAGATTTGATTTTGGTCTTGGTACAATATCCCCACACATCATTTTTTATGATAGATTGATATTCTCTATCATTGCATCCTTCCATACTTGTTGTTGAATTGCATCAGATACATTTGTAGGTTCTAAGTTAGAGAGTTCACTCATGAGTGCTGCATAGCTGGATAATATGGAAGGCCTTTTTCTTTCTCTGACTGTTCCAGGAGGAGGCACCAAGAGTCTTTCCTTCTTCTAAGAGTTTAGTGGCCCCAAAGTGGTCTCTTCTTAGGATTTTCTAGTGTGGATAGATTTTCATCATTTTCTTCTTCCTCAGAGTCCTCCTTTTGAGTTTCCTGTGAAGTGTTTTCTTTTGATGGAACAAAAGTCTCTTGCTCTTGTGAATTTATACTTTTAGAGCAAGCTGTATCTTCCTCAAATATTACATCTCTACTTAATTCAACAAGGTTCTGCCCAGGTATATAAATATGATATGCTTTTGAGGTTTCATTATATCCTACAAAGATACCTTTCTTCCCAGACGGTTCTAACTTTGTTCTCTTTTCCTTAGGAACATGAATGTAGACTGGACATCCAAATATTCGAAGATTACTTATATCAGGCTTTGTCCCTGTGAATGCTTCTTCAGGAGTTTTATTTTCAATGTGTGAGTGTGGACATCTATTTTGTATGTATACGGCTGTATTTGATGCTTCTGCCCAAAGAGAGGTATCAAGGTTTTGATCAAGAAGCATTGCTTTGGTGGCCTCAATAATAGTTCTATTCTTTCTTTCAGCTACCCCATTTTGTTGTGGATTATAAGGTACGGTGTACTCCCTCTTAATCCCAGCCTCTTTACAAAATTGTTTGAATATTTCAGATGTGTATTCTTTTCCATTGTCTGTTCTCAAAATTTTAATTTTCTTTCCAGATAGATTTTCAGTAATAGATTTGAAGTCTTTAAACTTACTTAGTACTCCCTCAGATTCTTTGTACTTAAGGAAGTAAATCCAGGTCTTTTGTGAGAAGTCATCAACAAAGATTATATAGTATTTGCAGCCTCCTATTGAAGAAACAGACATGGGTCCACATAAATCTAAATGTATCAATTCTAAAACCTCATTAGTTCTGCTTACACTAATTTGAAATGTTCCTTTTGTGTTTTTGCCTAGTGCACACCCTTTACATGCACCAGAATGATATTGTTTAAGTTTGGTAATCCATTAACCAAATTTTTCCATAGAAGATAAAGTTTTATAATTTAAATGTCCTAATCTTCTATGCCATACTTCATTTAAATTTGAAATGTCATTTACTAAGACTTGATTTATATCAGTATTTAATTCATATAAGCACCCTTGTCTTCTTCCTATGGTATTAGCTTGTTTGAAGGTTAAACCTTTAGGCCATGCTTTTACTTTGCCATCCATGAAAGTTACTCTATACCCATTATCTTCAAGTGTCCGATATGGATAAAAGGTTTCTCTTGATTCC
>BSBK01014238.1:12500-32500 GCA_027943335.1 Chamaecyparis obtusa
TTATTGTTGACAGTGGTAGTACTGATAACCTTGTTGATGAGGACATGGTTCAGAAACTTGGTTTGAGTAGGATGAGACATCCACATCCTTATAGGATTAGCTGGTTGCAAGATGATCATGCTCTAGAAGTAAGAGAACAATGCTTTATTGATGTTCAGATTGGCCAGTATAAGGATCTTGTGTTATGTGATATTGTGAAGATGAATAGTTGTTATATATTGCTCGGTAGACCTTGGCAATATGATTGCAAAGCTATGTATGATTGTGTGAAGAATATGTTTACTGTTGAGAAAAAATGATAGGAAGTTTTCCTTGATGCCTTTTCTAGATACAAAACTCGGCAGGAGTCTGAGTATTGGTAGCTGAGTTGAGTTGGTAGATCCTGAGAGAATGAATGATTAGTTAAGAGAACAAACCTATGTGTTATCAAGGAAAGACTTGAAGAGACAGAGGAAGCTGAAGTGGAAGAGTATACAAAGTGAAAAGGTGGAGGACTTGTATGTGAAGAACCCATTCGGGGTTTATGTGCTGAATCCTGGAAGATGTTCTTCTCACATATGAACATCTTTTCAAACCTGGGGTGTCTGATGCAGGGGCATTCTTGGGTCCTTAGTGAATCTGCATGGTGGTGTGTTATTTGGCCAGTGTTACTCGGTTGCAGTTGTATGCACCCTAAAATGGTCGCCTAGACCTTGGGCCCCCATTCAGGATTACAGGACATAATAACCCTGCCAAAATAACCCTGGACAGAATAACCTAGCCATAATAACTCGAGGACAAAATAACCCAGGGTCATAATAACCCAATCCAAAATAACCCGCAATCAAAATAACCCATGGACAAAATAACCCCATAAGATTATAGAGAAAGGAAAACACAATTTATAAATTACAAGTATCTTTCTAAAAAATGTTTTTATTCAAATTTTCAATCAAAGTGTCAAATTATGAGCAATGCCTCTTATATAATCTTAAATATTATTATTGTCATAACCATCAACTAGTCTTTTTAGTCTTTCTTTGAGTTCATGGTATTTTTTCTTGCTCGGTTGTGTAGTGTGTCCAACCATATATTTCTCTATTTTATTCTCTTGGAGACCTTGTTCTTTTTTCACTTCTTTGATGAGTTTCCAGATTGAGCTATGCGATGATTGAAGCAATTTGTTAAATCCTCTATGCCATCCCTCAATAGAATTATTGGTTTTGGGAAGATCATCTTGAATAGCTGAATAGAAGTTCCACATTGTGATTGGAAACTTGGGTGACTATCTATTGCCTCTTCTAGTTAGTCTTCCAATCCATGTGTTTTCAAAATAATCAATTATGGGTTGCAAAGTCTAATTGTGTTCTATATAATAAGGAGATTGTAGAAGTGTTTTGAATGCATTGATTATATATATTTGAGGCACAAAAGCTAATGCAACAAGTTTTTTGATCTCAAATGAAAATATTTCATTAACACTATAATGTGTTTGCAGACCTTCAAGCACGCCATGTCTTCATTTCATTCAACTTTTGTTTGACAGTGATAATCTTAATTTTTGGAGCATGATTATGTCCTGTACTGCCAATTACATCACCAGATTTTGTTTGTGTTGTAGTATAGCACCGACTTGAACATTTATTTGTAAAATATTCTGCACAACGCCAGATCATTTTATTGACACCTTCTCGATGAAACAAAAATGTGTAACCATATAAAATGAGTAATTTCTTATATTTTTGACTTGTTAAAAATTGAAGAGGCATTGTATATATTTAAAATTATGAAGAATTTCTTGATTCCCTAAAGTATATTTATTTTTGTATATTTTTATAGAAACCACTAGGAAAATTAATATAATGTTCAACAAATTATATTAATTTTTATTTTTTTATGAATTTTGATTTCTCTTTTTCTTATCACTCTACACACTCTTAATTCTTCTCCCCTTCTTCCTTCATTTACTTCTCTTAATTCTACCACTTTATATATCCTCTTAAAGCCTCTTCATAATGTCTTTTGACTTATATCTTTTCATAATAACTCTTATTTAGCTTATTCCCACGAATTTGTCTGTATTTCTATAATTATTTACTATTTTATAAGTTATTTAAGCATATTAAATATGTTTTAAGGCTATTTTAGGGCTATATAATGGATATATGGTCTAAAAATGACCTAAATATCCTCTATGGTGTGTCACAATCCCTTTTTTAGCATATTAACTTGATCTAAAATGGCCATGGGTTATTTTGTCCATGGGTTATTTTGACCATGGATTATTGTGACCATGGGTTATTGTGACCATGGGTTATTATGTCCTTGGGTTATTATGGAGGGGTTATTGTGTCCAGGGTTATTTTGGTTGGGTTATTATGTCCGGTTACCCCCATTCAGTAATTTATCAAATCCCTGAATCAATATTTTTCAATTATATCAATTTTTTTGATCAAATTCTATTTTATTATTTATTCGATTATTTTCTATGGGCTAACCATTTTATCCAAAGTCTTTATTTATTTAAAAGAAATTTTCTCCCCTTTTATTAAATAAAAAGCCCCCACTTTTCCTCTTATCCTAAGTTGCACAAATAAAATATTATTCTTATTTTATAAAAAGAAGAAAATACATTTTTGTCTCATATGGACACAAAAGTCAACTCTTATTTTCTCATTGGAGGAGATTTGTGCACATGGATTGCTCCTCTTTCAAACTCCACCCTTGATTAAATTTTTTGCCTCTTAATCTCCATGGTCCATTCCTTTTCAATTCCTTTAAAAGGAGAGCTCTTTTCTCATTCTTAGATCCCAACTTTGAATACTAATCTTATGTTGTAGGATTTCTTAAAGACTTTGGAGCTTTTGGAGATCTTCATGCATTTAGCTTCCATTCTTGCATTCTTAGCTTAAGCTTTCATGGCATCTAGCTTAGTTTTTTTTATGCTCTAGCTTAGCTCACATAGATTAATTAGCAAGGCTTGTAATACTTTCCTTTCATAGCTTAGCTTGCATCTTCATTTTTAGCATAGTTGCATTGCATTTCATTGTTAATTCTTGAGGATATTGGCATTTTTGCCCTTGTCTCTTTGAATCTTTCATTGTGTGGTTTACTAGCAAGGGTGCATGCTTCAATAGCTCTAGTTAAGAGCACCATCAACATCCTTGTGACTCCATGCCTAGGGAGATCTAGGTCGCTTTCTCAAGGTTTCCCATTCATGGATTCTCTTGGAAGTAATGACTTAGAGAAGTGCACTATCTAGTGTGTACAACAGCCTTAACCGATGGTATCGGTTATTGAAGGAAGCTCGATCACTGAAGGAACTCGGTGGAACTAGTGCTCGATAATTCTTGGTCGATTATTTCACTGGTGCTCGGTTGTTTCTTTGGTGCTCGATAGTTCTAGTTTACTGACTAGAGTTCTTGGTGATTTGGTTGGCCGACTTAATGCATTTAATGTTGGTATCTTTTGTTGGATTCTCCTATGTGGATCTGGAGGCTGACATGTTGAATTTATTAATTGTAAGGCTATTTGAGAGCCGACTTGTATTGCATTTAATATTTGTTAGGAGGAGTTAATGGTTTCATCCAGCCGACTTGTGGCTGATGATTAGTATTTAATGGGTGTTTGGGTAGTTGTTTTAGGGGGGATTCAGATTGGAGATTCTGAGAGCAGATTTGGGGTAGCAGATAAGTGAAGTTGTGGAAAAGATCCTGTGAGATCTTGCATATCAGATTGTTATCTAATAGTTTGTAATAGCAGAGCTAGTGGTTTGCATACTTGGAGACAAGAAGATTACTTGGAGGCTTGCGAGCTCAAGTTTAGATCTACCTTAAGGTTTTCATCAGTTGTTGATAGTTTTCATAACTGAACTAGCTGGAGTTGTATTGGATCTTGTTGATCTTGCAGAATTACTTCTTGATTGTAATTGGCCCTAATCTGAAAGGCCTTACAGTCAGGCGTGTTAATAAAATTTTGGTTGAAATAATTGTTGTGTTGTGTTATTCCGTTGTGTTATTTTGAAGCTGCAAGATTTGGACTATCCTTAATTGGATCCACCATCCCTTGACCTGCGTAAATACATACATACATACTGTACACACTAAAATGGTGCACTTCTATGAACCATTACATGCAAGGATGCTCAAGAATGAGGCCTCACAAAGCGGCTCATAGCTCTCTATGCATGGAGTTGCAAGGGACTATGATGTGTTTGCTCTCAACTAGAGCTACAAGCTTGTGACCTTGCTAGTCAACCACACAATGAGAGATTCAAGTGAAGACAAGGGCAATAATGCCAATATCTCCAAAAATCCAATATGCAATGCAATGCAATGCAAGCTAAGAATGAGAATGCAAATGTGCAAGCTATGCTATGAAAATGGAAGTACAAACTAAGCTATGAAATGGAAATAACAATGTGTTACAACCCTTCCTATTAAGCTAGATGAGTTTATTCTATTGCATAAAAGGAAACTAAGTTAATATGCCATTATCATGCAACTATGAAAGGAAATATGCAACTACAATGAAATGCAACAAGTCTTCAATGTCTTCAAACTCCAAATGCACCTAAAACCTGCAGCATAACATTAGCATAAAATATGGATATGCAAATGAAGGAGAGAGCTCTCCTTTTATAAGAAATGAGGTGAAATGGACCATTGAGATTAAGAGGCAAAAAGTCTTAATCAGTGGTTGAGCTTGAAAGAGGAGCAATCCATGTGCACACATATCCTCCAATAGGAAAACAAGAGTTGACTTTATGTCCATATGAGACAAAAAGTGCTTTTCTCCTTTTTATAAAATATGAATAATACTTTATTTGTGCAACTTAGGATAAGAGGAAAGTGGGGCTTTTTATTTAATTAAAAGGGGAAGAAATATTCCTTTTAATCAAATAAAGACTTAGGATAAATGGTTAGCCCATAGGATAAAAATCCAATATATGATCGAAATTAAGATTTGATCAAGAGATTGATATTGTTGAAAATATTGATTATTGATAAAAAATGATTCAGGGTTGATAAATTGAATAAATGGGGCCCAAAGTCTAGGCGACCATTTTTGGGTGCATACATTTGCCCCTCTTTGACTAATGTGTGATCGATTTGGGAACACATGTAGTCAAAGAATGAAGTTGCAATGTGAGATCGATTTGGGATCACAAAATAACTCAGATATGAGGTCGATTCGGGATCACATCCGGACAAACATGAACAAAGGCCTTTGAACATGAGGTCGATTTGGGATCACATTCAAAGTAAGAGATAAGAATCTCAAATTTGAGCGAAAGCTCACAAAAGATGTCTGAATCAAGAGAATCAAGAGAATCAGGGATGAGAATCCCATAAGTACTGCCCCCTCGGAGTCGAAATCAAAATCAGAGAGAGGAGAACAGTGGACTAATAAAGATTTGATCAAATCAGCATGAAATCACAATCGGATGTATAGGTCAATAGGGTAACCATTAGGCAATAAAACATGCCCCAGCCTGACTGAAAAGATGTAGTCAAACGTGAGAAAGAAAGGAATGGAATGAATATGAATGAAATACTAGAAGTTTGGAAGACATGGAAATGAAGAAATGACGATGCCCCAACAAAAATCAAAAGATTAGGCCTCAAAAGATCAGTCAACTGCGCAGAAGGGGGGAAGATTTTGAAATGCAATTTTGACTATCAAGATGACCTCGAATTTTGATTTCAAGTCCGAAAATGGATCCAGGACGTCGAAATTAGCTAGGGGTGCAATTTTCGCGCAATTCTGAGGTGTTTTGAAAATGAGATCAAAAAGTCAAAAGACTATAAAAGGGGTCAAAATGTCATTTTCAAAAATCATTTATCTTTTAGCGATTTGAGAATTTCAGAGCTTTAGAGAGAGAAAATGGCCCAGCAAGCAGGAGTTCCCATCCACAGGCATCGATTCGAGCGTGCTCGGTTGCACAACCGGCCACCACACTATCCTGCCCCGGTATGTTTTTGAAAAAACTCGAGCTTTTTAGTCATTTTTTGCATTTAATAGGTGATTTTAGCACATTTTTTTCAAATTTTCAAATTTCAAAATTTTTTGTTGGCCGAAATATCGCGCGATACTTTAGAAGTATCGCGCACTTTGGGGAGAAGTATCGCGCGATACTTCGCGTGTCCCCAAAGTATCGCGCGACCTTAGGCACCAGTATCGCACGATAGTGGATGAAAGATCGCATGATACTGGACGAAGTATCGCGCGATATAAGGTTTATCGCCCCGCTATAGGGAGAAGTATCGCACGATACTTCTCCAAAAAAAAATATCGCCCAATATAAAATATTGATTTTTAATGCATTTTTTGAGCAAAAATAACATGGGTCTAGACAATATTACATTTTAAGGATATTTTATACTGAGTTTTTGGACATCCATCATGATATGTGCTAACAACGGGCATGGTTTTTGGCTTGCAGGAGGTTTTTCCAGCGCTTATCATCAGAGCACCGAAGGTGACAGGATTGCGGTGTGTCCGAGATCTAGACGATCCGGGCAATGCCAACCTCAGAGCGATGGAATTCTGGTATCTGCTAAGATACCCCTATATCCGAGCGGACCATGGGTTGTTGACTGCTCTGGCTGAGAGATGGCACAGCGAGCACAACACCTTCCACCTTCCTACAGGTGAGGCATCCATCACACTGGAGGATGTCTATAGGATCCTCTGAGTTCCATGCCACGGAGAGCCTGTAAGTATAATCATGTTTTTGAGATAGTCATGTAAAATGTAATGTTTCCAAAAGATGAAAACTAACATGATTTATGTATTGTCACAGGTATACTATGATCAGGATGCCACTGAGGGGCGCCGCCTAGTTCAGGAGATGTTCCAAGATGTCACGATTCTAGATAGACATATCAGCTGGGAGAGGCTGATAGACGATTTTGGCAGAGACTACCCAGTGCCATGTATAGTGGCTTCCATCATTTCACAGATCCTGATGACTAACCGCAGTCAGAAGGGTTTTCCGCTCGGATGGGCTCGGCTTTTGGTGGACTTGATCGGCAGGCCGTGATGGATGGCATGGGGTCTTGCCATATTGGCAGAGATGTACCACGAGCTGCACGAGATCATCTACAGAGACGGTCGAACATGGGCATGCGGTGCCATCTTGGCACAGGTATGGGCGTGGGAGCACATCGCTGTGGTGCGCCCCAGGGTTCAGCCGAGGGAGAGGAGGTACCCCTATATCTATAGGTACCTCGGGTTTATATCACATGCCCATTCTGGGGATGTGACCTATTATCGGTGGATTTTGGATGAGGTAGCCTCATTTACATGGAGGCCCTACAGGGAGGTTGAGGTTTGGGGGGATGCAGCGGATGAGCTGAGCTACATGCTGTGCAGTCGGCCACTGGTAGGTCGATATGCAGAGATCGTAGAGAGATTCTGCATCACTCGGGTGTGGCGGCAGTTCGGGAGGCAGCAGCGAGTCTCGACAGAGACTACCACCTATGCCAGAGCCAGAGACGAGGAGGGACATGGGTGGCTACCCATGTTAGATTATCAGCAGGCTGTCGCAGAGACAGCAGGTATCAGGAGCGAGCCCTGGGAGTATTTCTCAGATATGGCAGATGTAGGGGCTGTGGAGCCTACAAAGCAGAGCGGTGGAGGGTGTCATTCCCTCGATTTACAGTACCAGATGCACAGGCACCAGCGCAGGGAGGAGACGGAGGGGATGACAAGGGAGAGGGAGGAGATGGAGGGGATGGAGGAGAGGGAGGAGGGGAGGGAGGGGATGGAGGAGATGGTAGGAGGGGGAGAGGGAGGAGGATGGAGAGGGGAGAGGGATCGAGATCAGGTGGCTGGAAACGGTCATAGGGACAGCGATCAGTGACACCCGAAGAGGAGGCGAGATCAGCTCGCTGGCAGGTAGAGATACAGCAGGAGCAGCCTGCGGGGGGAGAGGATCTGAGAGCCCAGATACAGGCTCAGGAGGCAGAGATACAGCAGCTCCAGACTACTATAGCCGTGAGAGATCAGCAGCTACTGGATTTGAGGGCAGAGCGAGATCAGCAGATATCTGATCTTAGGGCAGAGATAGCACGCCGTGAGGCGATGGCACAGGCTGAGGCACTAGAGCTCCGACGAGAGTCAGCGAGAGCTGCCTATTATCACGGGTTATATCTGCAGGCCGTCCCAGAGGGTGAGAGAGCACCATCATACTCTCAGCGGGTAGGGGTATCAAACGTGGTAGTCGATAGGAGGGCTATGCCTCCTCCACCACCACGAGCTCCTCACGAGGGTGGTAGCGAGTCTTAGGGTTAGGTCTTAGATGTTTGGACATATCTTGAGACTTTTGATCCAGATTTTGGGATCTCATAGTGTATTGTATATCATGACATTGTATATTGATTTATGAGATTACTGGATGTTCGATGTATCATGTGTATTTGTCTCACTTGTGATGGATGTATCAGTTTATGTATATTATCTTGTCATTTTGCTCAAAATGCTTATGTATGTGCTTATGTATGTTCTCTCTTATAGATGTATGTTTAATTCTCATGTGTATGATATAGACTCATGTTTCTTGAAAATGATAGTTTTGATATAGATATGATGATGTGATTAACCCCTTGTGATGAACAGGAACAGGTTCGAGATGAAAAAGACAAGGAGCGGAAGACATGATCAAGGAGAGAAGGGGAGCGCAGTCGACTGATAGGTCCACATAGGATGAAAAAGGAGAGCTCTCTCCATATGCAAAATGCAATACTAGACTAACATGAACTTAAAAATGCAAACTACTATGAAAGTGGTTGACTTGCAAGGTCACAATGCCTATAAACATCTAATTATCATCATCGAGCATTATTGGTAGCGTCGCAAGATCATACAATGCACACTAGTATAACTATGTGGATATGAATATGATCTTTATCAGATAGAGATGTAGGAATCTCACCTAGGCATCAAAGACATATAGGTCAAGATGACAAATGCAGTGAGATCACCTAAATTTGTTATAGCGAGATTATGCTTGTATCAAGACACATGAAAGTCAGGATAGCTAAAAGCATGCACTCGCAAAACAATCAAGGATAATACCTTGTCAATCCATAGTGTCAAGTAGGACCAGCATAAATGCTCATGACAGTTAGGATCAACAAAATATACCCACAAGTAGATAAAGAAAGAAAACATGTTCTCATTCCCTCAGTCTTTTAGCTATGCATCATCGAAAACTTCTCAGGGAGAGATCACTCATCAAAGAAATCCTCATAGACAGCACACAAAGAAAAAGAAAGTCAACATATCGTTATCGAGTTGATTGTTTAAGTGCGTGTGTGTTGGTCACAGAGTTAAATTCTGAGTATCATATCTGCAAATGAGAAATGTCACGTCATACGAAACTGTTGGGTAAGACACCTAATAAGTGTTAAGAAACACTCGTCGCAAGGGTAGTGTTGAAAAAAAAACACTATTTGGGGTGGTGTTGAAAAACACTTGTTGTGAAATGCCCCGAGAGACAAATGCTTCTAAAAGATGAATGCTAACAATCATGCCCCCTAGACAAAGACAAAGACCAATTCCAGACTAGGCCAAATAAGGTCAAGGCATGATGGAAAGTGGTTAAGTGTCGAGGACGCATGCTAACAAATAGGGGTGCAAAGGCCTCAAGTAGCGCCTGTTTCCAGGTTTTCACCACTTGGATTCTTTTTTCATTTTTTCATTTTTTTTGTATTTTTGCTACCAAGGCGCCTATTGCTAGGTTTTCACCAAGGCACTTTTTTATTTTTTTTATTTTTTTGAATATTTTGTTTTTTTATATTTTTTCAGGACTTTTTATGCTTTTTAGGATTTTTTCAGCATCATATATCAATTTTTTTGTATTTTTTCAGGATCATAAGATATGTACAAAGGATGCCTCCAGACAGAACGGGCATCAAGGATAGAACTTCTTGAGGTGCACAATGTTGATGGGATCAGGGAGCTGTTCTCCATCAGGGTCTGACAGTAAATACGCACCAGTACCAAAAGCAGCTGTAATAACATATGGTCCAAGCCAGTTAGGTTCAAACTTGCCCTTTTGCTCTCTATTTTGTTGGTTCTTAGGGTTCTCTCGCAAAACAAGATCACCTATTTGAAATTCTCTAGGGTGAACCTTTTTGTTGAATGCCTTGGACATACGCTTTTGATACACTCTCATATGATCAAAGGAAGCCTTACGCTTCTCATCTAGAAGTTCTAACTCCTATAACCTCATGGTGCGGTAATCCTCATTTGTAATTAAACCTTTGAGTGAGACTCTAAGTGATGGTATCTCGACTTCTAAAGGCAATATTGCTTCAACGCCATAGGTGAGAGAGAAAGGAGTGGCTCCTGTAGGTGTGCGAATGCTTGTTCTGTAAGCCCATAGTGCTGGATTGATTTGTAAGTGCCAATCCCTACCATTCTTATGCACTGTTCTATGAAGAATCTTAAGAATGGTTTTGTTAGAAGCTTCTGCCTGTCCGTTTCCCTGTGGAAAATAGATGGAGGACCAATGTTGCTTGATTTTAAACTTTTTGCACAGGTGCTTTAGGTCCTTATTCTTAAATTGACCTCCATTGTCAGTAATGATCTCAGAAGGCACTCCAAATCGACAAATGATATGATTCAAGATGAACAAAGAAATGGTCCTTCCTGAAGCAACAGAAAGTGGTACAGCCTCCACCCATTTTGTGAAGTAGTCAGTGGCAGTAATAATGAACTTGTGTCCACCTGATGAGTTGGGATGAATCTACCCAACCAGATCAAAGACCCAGCGCTGAAATGGCCAATGAGAAACAGAAGGAATCAGCTCCCTACCTGGAGCATGAATCAGGTTGCCGTGTTTCTGACATTTTTCACATGACTTAGCAAAGGTGACTGCGTCTATCTGCATTGTGGGCCAATAATATCCCGCCCTAAGCAACCTTCGGGCCATGGCAAGACCATTAGAATGTCCACCACAAATGCCCTCATGGATGTCAGCTAACGCTTGGTTGGATTCCTCCTTTTCCAAGCACCTAAGGAGCGTCCCATCTAAACCCCTCCTATATAAATCACCATAGATGAGGGTGTGGCGAGAGGCGTTACGGATGAGGTTTCAGCGTTCGGAGCGGGTGAATGTGTCAGGGATGATGCCATCACGAAGATATGAATAGATAGCACCATATCGGGAAGACTCGTGTGTGATAATGGCACAAATGACATGGCTTTCAGATGAGTCAAAGATGGGATGGTGTACCTCTTCCACCAGGAATTCAAATCTGGATTCATGTGTCTCCAACTGAAGAAGTGAAGCTAATGTGGCCATGGCATCTGCAGCTTTGTTCTCTGCCCTAGGGATTTGTTGAAACGTCACAAAGGTGAAATAGCGTCTCAAAGAATCAACCATCTTTTTATAGGGTATCAATTTGTCATCCTTGGTTTGATACTCTTCATTGACTTGGTTGATGATTAACTGGGAATCCCCAAAGACATGTAATTCTATGATGTTCCATTCTATAGCCATTCTCAAGCCATTAGTTAAAGCTTCATATTCGGCAATATTATTGGTACATGGGAATAATAGTTTGTAAGACTTCAGAATATTGTACCCATGTGGAGAAACAAATAACACTCCAGCACCTGATCCATTTTGCATGCGGGAGCCATCAAAGAACATTGTCCAAGTGCGAGTAGTGGTATATAAGATGTGTTCGTCTAGGAATTCCACTTGGACTGGCATACTATCCTGGATTAGAAAATCAGCTAATTGGTCGGCAATAGCTTGCCCTTTTATTGCCTTCCTTTCAACGTACTCTATGTCAAATTCAGTTAGGACCATCATCCATTTAGCAAGTCTACCCGTCAGGGCAGCCTTACTAAGCAAGTATTTAAGGGGATCAATTTTGGCAACCAAATGTATGGTATGAGCAAGCATGTAGTGGCGCAACTTTTGAGAAGCAAACACCACCGCGAGACAAGACTTCTCAATATTATTGTAATTGATCTCATAGGAGACTAGAGTACGACTGATATAGTAGATGGCCCGTTCTTTCCCAGTATCATCTGATTGAGCCAATAATGTCCCCAGGGAAGTGTCTGTAGCTAAAATATAGAGGATCAATGGTTTCCCTGGAATAGGAGGCATTAGGATCGGAGGATTGGCCAAGTATTGTTTGATCTGATCTAGGCTCTTTTGACAATCCTTGTTCCAAACACAAGAAGCACCCTTATGCAATGTCTTGTTGAAGGGTTGCGCTCTATCTGCAAGCTGAGAAATAAACCTCCTAATTGATTGAAGACATCCCTGAAGACTTCTCATTTGGCTGATATTCCAAGGAGGTGGCATATCTAGGATTGCTTGGACCTTTTCGGGGTCAACCTCAATACCTTTTGCTGATATTATGAATCCTAAAAGTTTGCCTAAGGTGACGCCAAATGCGCACTTCTTTGGATTCAATCTGAGTTGAAATTGTTCCATACGGTCTAGAATTACTTCCAGATCATTGAGGTGTGTGTCCCTTTTTCTTGATTTTGCCAGGGTATCATCCACATAATCTTCCATATTTTTGTGCATCATATCATGAAAGATAGTCGTCATAGCTCTTTGGTAGGCTGCTCCTGCATTCTTTAACCCGAATGGCATGACGTTCCAGCAGTAGGTTCCCCATGCACATGTGAATGCTGTTTTCTCTTGGTCTTCAGGAGCTATTTTGATTTGATTATACCCCGAGAAACCATCCATTAGAGAATATATGTCATAGCCCGCCATCATGTCCACTATCATGTCAATGTTTGGAAGTGGAAAATCATCCTTTGAGCATGCTTTGTTTACATCTCTAAAATCTGTGCAGACACGAATGGACCCATCATGTTTGGAGACCGGTACTATGTTTGAGATCCATTCTGCATAATCGATGGCTCTAATAAATCCAGCTCTTAGAAGTTTTTCTAATTCTCCTTTGACAAGTAGAGCTACATGTGGATGCATTTTTCTTAATCTCTATTTTACTGGCTTGACTCCTGGAGCTATGGATAAGTGATGCATTATGAGATTCGTGTCAAGCCCTGGCATGTCTGAGTAGGTCCATGAAAAATTAATTTTCTTTTTCTGTAAAAACTATACATATGCCTTGGTCTCTTCCTCTGATAAAGACTAAGCAAGATGGACTATCTGAGGATTTTCTTCTGTGTTTAAATTGACCGGCTTTGTTGGTTCAATCAATATTGATGATCTATCTTGAAAATAACTCGGCAAGTTATTAAGTACCCCATCCTTAGGTGCCTCAAAGAGGTTTTCACCTTCGGATGCGTCATTTCTTTTTACTATTTTTGGTTCTGACACCGCCACAAAGTGGTTTTCGCCATCAGACCTATTTTTCTTTTTCTCTTTTATTTTGAGACTGAGGTACTTAATATCAGGCTCTGTCATGCTGGTTGTTGGTTCACTGGTGGAAGAAACCACAGGTTCAAGAGAATTCAGATAGCAAGTAATTTCGTAATCATTGTGGAAGGTGAGGAATGTGGGCTCTTGATGGCGCTGAGACCAGTTAATTAGGTCGAAGTGAACAAGGGGTAGATCGATGACTGGTTCAATGTTGTTTATGCGAAAGGTGTCATCTCTGGTGACCATATAATCGGAGTTCATCAAGTCTTCTAAGATACTCGAATTAGGACTCATCCTATCAAATGAAGCGTCATCTACTAAGGCAATTTGAGGAGGGCAATCCTCTAGTCCGACACTAGGATCGTTAGTCGCATCGGGTTGGGTACTATAGGCATGGATAATATCCACGTCCAGATCAATTGTTGCATCTAAAAGTGAATCCCATTCATATTCATGGGAGTCTGTCTCAGAGTCATTATTTAGGCCTTGTGATGTGGAAGCCTCAAGGTTAGGAAGGGTTTCCCCCTCTCTAGTGCTAGTATTGGTACTATCCATCACAGCTAGGATAGTAACACTTTCCTTTGTCGATCTAGCAGTCACACAGTCACTATCCGTCACAGCTGGGATAGTAGGACTATCAAGCATCAAATCTGTGGAATCTCCCCAAAGGAGATTCATTGAGGGTACCCAATCATCAGACACATCTTGTTGATTGGAAAGATCAGGCATATAATCTGCATCACTATCACTGTCCGTTGCAGCTGGGACAGGGACACCTTTTTTCTTCTTATTCTCAAAACCTAAGCCAACCGTGGACTTAT
The DNA here is from genome assembly GCA_027943335.1 of Chamaecyparis obtusa. Taxonomy (NCBI): domain Eukaryota; kingdom Viridiplantae; phylum Streptophyta; class Pinopsida; order Cupressales; family Cupressaceae; genus Chamaecyparis; species Chamaecyparis obtusa. The sequence continues at coordinate 26,673 of BSBK01014238.1, forward strand.
TCTTTCATCCAAAAAGAGCGTGATCAAGAGGCTTGGCTTTAGCATCCAGCCTATGACTAAGGGGACCATATCCCGAATATCCCATATTTTTAACCAGTGTATACCCTTTCCCATAAGTTTCAGGTGAAGGAGCAAAATTCTCGTTGTGTTTGTATTTCTTTTCGTGATAGATCCAGTCCCTTATGGAAACTTCCTCTTTCTCTTCCTGAATGGGGACCGAAGACTCAACAAATTTCCCAAATAATGTCATTGCCGATGACAAAGGTTTTGTACTTGGTGATGGTCTCCCATAAGACCTAGGAGAGATTGGCATTTTTGTAAAAGAATCAATCTTGTAATCTCCCATCCCAAGATCCATGGTCTTGAACTTCTGCTTGCATTGTTCAAGTGAACTACTAGGACTGTCAGCTTCCTTATTCAAAGGCACATGTGATCCCGCAAAAATGTTATTAACTGATAAAACACTATCTCCAGGGATGCAAATTTCTACACCGTTATGGGGAAACTTAACACACTGGTGATATGTTGATGGGACTGCCTGCATTTCGTGAATCCATGGCCTACCTAGCAAAATGTTGTAGGCTAGAGGTCCAACATCAACAATTTGGAATAATATATCTTTTTCTACGGGACCAATGCGAATAGGCAAAATAGCCAATCCCTTAGAACTTCTTTCTGCTTCGTCATATGCTTTGATTGTGATCTTTTTCTTTGTGTCAATGACGTTCTCGGAATATCTTAGAGCTAGCAGCAAACTCAGAGTACAAATATTGAGCCCCGCACCCCCATCTATTAGTACACGCCTAACACGGGTTTTATGAATCATGACTTCGATGTGTAAGGCCAAATTATGTGGGTGACTAATGGATTTGTCATCTTCTTCTGAGAAGGTGAGGTAATGAGGGCTAGCCAAATGGTTGACCATGTTTTGGAATTGGTCAATATCTAAGTTGTTAGGGACATTGGCTGCTCGCAAAGCATCCTCAAGGATGCGCTTATGTTTAGGAGACAATTCTAAAAGCTCAAAAATGGAAATCTACGCGGGTGTATGTTGTAGCTGGTCAATAAGATTATAATTGGAATCAGGACCAACGACAGACTTGGGAAGAGCACCTTTGGACATGGGCATCTTGGACTTGCTAGTGCCAGGACCTTTAATGATAATGGGCGCTTGGGCCTGACCCCTAGTGACAGCATTGAGGGACTGGGGCATTCTTTGTGAGTGAGGACCTCTTATCACCACAGCGGGTCTTTCATTAGTCATAGGAGTTGAGTCCACATTATGTCCATAAGGATCTTTCTTTCTCACCATGTTGATGTTATCGTCAGCCACTTCAAGCATGTTAATCACATTGTCAGCATGTGTGTATGTATAGTTAATAGCTGCCTTGCCATTCTTATTGCTATAATTCTCTCCTTTTTCATACTTAGGCAAGGGCTCTTTAAAGGCTTTATGGTCTGCATTAGTGGTTAACCCATCCACTTGTAATTATCCTTTCTCAATAAGGTCTTGGACAAGATGCTTGAGTTTAAAACAATTTTCTATGTCATGTCCAATCCCATTATGGAAAACGCAAAAAGCCTTAGCATCCCACCAATGAGGTAAAGGATCCGGTATGCGATGTTTTGTAAGATCCTATGGGTGTGCCAAATTATGAGCAGCTAATGTCTTAAAAACATCTGCATAAGATTCTCCCAATTTGGTAAATTATCTTTTCTCCGTTTTAGATCTCTTTTGATACTTAGGTTTGTCTTGTTGTGTTGAAGACGTTTGCAGCTTCATAGCTTGAACTGCATGAGAGAGGTTAAGAACTCTTTCATTTTTTACCTGAGACGAGTCAACAACTCCGTCGTTGACCACTTGCTTGTTTTTGTTCCAATAGGAGTTCTTTTTGTCCTTGTTACCATTAGTATTGTTATTTTGGCTATTGTTGTTATTTGTTGGTTTAGCCAAAATTCCTTGTTCTTTTAGGACATCCTCAATGCGACATGCCACCTCTACCATAGTATCAAAGGAATTAAATGGGATTTTCTTGACTTCATATCTTAGTTCTGGTATTAGATTGCTCACAATGATATCAATTCTCTCCTCTTCAGAGATTGTCCTTGGGTATTTCGAACACAATCACCTCCATCGTTGTAAAAATGTGACAAAATATTCTCCTTGATTTTGTTTAAGTTTACACAAATCAAGCATTGTGACTGACCTCGATAAGTTGTAAGTAAAATGCTGAACAAATCTTTGGACAAGTTCTTTAAATGTCTTTACTGGAGGGGAAAGGTTGGTGAACCACTCCATGTCTTGACCTTTTAAACTCCTTGGGAATAATCTCAACAAGTAGGAGTCTTCATGGTGAAAGGAAAAGCTCATTATGTAGAACTGTCGAACATGGTCGTGAGGGTCACCAGTGCCATCATATTTGTCATATGTTGGGAATTCAACTTTCTTAGAGAATTCTACCATCACCACACTTTTGTCAATGGGGTTAGTACATATGGAGTCCAAATGAAATCTGCTCTTGGGAGCCTTCATCCTGTTTATATCCTTTTGCATTTGTAAGATCACCTCATCAGTTGAAGGATTCTGTTTCTTGATTTTTTGGTGAACATCAAAATTATATGGAACTTTAGCGCCTTTGTTGATAAGACTTTCCAAGAATTAGTCTTTGTTTTGTTCCACATATTGCTCCACATATGCTTGAAAGGATGGTTCTTGTTGCATAGTCATGAAGTCCATATGATCAATTTTAGCATAACTTCCTCCATGTTGTGAGCCATGATGTGCTCGTTGGGAGGGTTGCCTTGAATGTCTGTGAGATGACTGTCTCTTATGATGGTCATATCTTGAAGCCCTTCTTCCTCTAGGACTTGGGGATCGTGAGGGTGTCTTTGATCTTCTTCGAGGGCTAGGGGAAGGGGTAGATGGGGGTGAGTTGGTCCCACTATTGGCTCCCCTTCCGTTAAATTGGCTTTGGAGTTGTTGTGCATAGAGTCTATCTTCTTCTTCTTGGGTGACTCTTTTCTGTATATCCAACAATGCACGTTCCTCTTCATCTAGTTGTCTGAATTTTTTTTTTTTAGCAGCCTGTTCATCTAAGTAAGCTTGCTTCTCTCTCTCAATGCTTCTCAATCGTGTATTTGCATATCGAGAGGTGTCTTTAAGTGGGGAGGTTTGTCTCGAATGCCTCATTGCATTAGCTATGTTGATGTGGTGATCACTAGATTCATTGTTCTGGTCTTCGTGTTGTGACCCTGAATCTGAGTGAGCTTGCTTATGATGTCTTTCAGCTCGTTGATGAGGATCAAAATACCTCGCATTGTTGGGAGATGACCCGGGTGGACTAGCATGAGAAGAACCACCATACTCTCTCCTGTGTCGTTGGAAGATATCCTCAAGAGTTTGATTCATGGCTTCTCTTTGTTGTCGGGTGAAAGTGTAACTCATGTCCATACTTGATGAAAGTGGTACAAAAGAGGTGCTCACTTCACTAGGATTAGCTCCCGGATTAAAACAAACCTTAGGTTCACTCTTAGGAGATTGGTCAAAAAGGGGTCCTTTTCCCTTAGGTTGTCGACGAGTCTTGACGGGTGGTAACTGGCTAAAGGTAACAGGGGGTCGCTTCCCTTGATTAACTTGGTACCTTGTCGTAACTGACATGAAAGAGAGATACTCTCAATGATAAGGTGACCTTTCAAAGTGTCAACACCAAACTAGGATAATTGAAGTCCTTTGTTGTCTAAAGAGAAATGAAAAGAAAAAAAGGGGCTTTACCAACACTGTCAAAGAGGTGCTTCAAATCAAAGGGTGACTACCCTTGCACTTTTGAATCAGGAGGTTGGACTAGGCCAAAAGATAATTGAAATTGAGATGAAAATGAAAGCGATTTGGACAATAAGAGTACTAAAATTTTCCCAGAATATAGCTAACAATTTTAAAGATGAACTTTGACACCAAGAATGGCTTTCTAACTTGACAATTATTCCAAAGTGATTTTGTAAATCAAATGATGCTATTCCGAAGGACTAAAAACTAGAAATTTGGAGTCAAGACAAATCTCGGACATCAGGGTGAGAAGCCTACTTTAAGACCTAGCCTGATTGACAGCAACTGAAACTGACCAAAATTTAAGTACGACAAAAATAAACCAAGCGATATACTCCAGGCTACTGGGGCGATAAACCTATACCCATGTGATACTTTGCTCGAAGCTAGGCAATACTTCTTAATACTGGCGGGCGATATACTCCAGGCAGGCTGGGCGATAATCCGTCAAGGGTGAACTATCGCGCGATATTTCTCTTCAAAGCAGGCGATATATCTAGCAAGCGCGAAGTATCGCGCGATACTTCGCTTCACAGGGCGCGATACTGTTGCAGAATTATTTAACTCTTGACTAGAATTGTGTGAAATTTGCATTTTTGGGTCTGTTTGGTCAAAAATTTCCAGTCTGAGGGTTGATGTTTTCGATTTCAGTCACAGTATCAGCAGAATTTCGACAGGTTTGCAAACAGTAAGGGATCAAAACATGGTCTCAAACACTTGAAACAAGGGCAAAAGCAACCTTGCCAAGACAAACACTTGTGATATCAGAATTGAAACAACACCCTATGAATGCTACCGATTGTTTGTATGTAAGAACGTTTGCACTGGTATCACACAATCAAAGACACTTCAAGCAAATCTATCCTAAAAAGTCAAGGCTCAATACTTACCAACTTAGCCCACAACTTGATGCCCCCTCACCTCACACCAAGTGGTTACCCACAAGAGATGTTGGCTTTGTCATGGAAATGTCAAATGACACAACCAAAGGGACACATATGGTGAGTATCTTAAGGTGATCCGGGTAAACCACTTGGATCAATCCTTGCACTAAGAAGATAAGCAGCTAAAAGAAGGTGGCTTCTATCTAATGGTTCTTAATAAAGATTTTCGTTCACAACACTCCTCTTGCTCCTCATAAAGGACTAGGACAGTGCGGCCTCAAGAATACCTTAAGCATTCTTGTTCAATATTTTCCCCATGGTCGCAATCCCATGAGCTACTCACATCAAATGAAGACAAGTGTTATGTCTATCAAGGTTTTTGGTGTCCTTGATAGCCTTGAGATTATAGTGAGTTGGAATCACTTGCCACCAAGGAAAATGATGACAAAATTGTCCCCACTTGAGTCGTTCCTCTTGATTGCTCAAGAGCAGGCCCACTAAAAAATTCTTAAACTAAACAAAAATGGATCAACTCTTGAGATTCAAGGTTTTTGATTCACCACAAGGGTGAAGAGCATACTCCCCTATCTCAAAAATCTCTCCCAAACACACCAAGCAAAGAGATTCAATTACTCCCTTGCTTCCAAAACCTTAAGATGGGTCAAAATTTTTTGATTCACCTAAAGGTGAAGAGCATACTTCTCCTACCACCTCAAGATCCCTTTCACAAGGTATTAAGATGCCTAATACAATTAGTGAATGCTACACTTGAAAGGAAAGCAAATAAACAAGCAAAAAAAATTTTATTTTTATTTTTTTATGCTTGGGCAGCCCTGCAAAAACTGTTAGTAGCCCTCTTTGACATGCGTTTTTAGCAATTTTCAAGCAAATGAGAGCACCTACAAACATAACTTGTTAGACCCACAAAGTTAGCAAAATCAAAATCCAAATGTAAACATGCCACAAACTGCTAGATTTAAGCTAAAAGATGCAGGTTAGACCTATCTAAACACAGCAAAACAAAACAGCAAGCTAAAATAATCAAATTCGAACAAGAAAATTAAAAACGCAAGTCTCTTCCAGACCAGGCGATATTTCTCAGTCGCGCGATACTTCTCACT
>BSBK01014238.1:37500-49482 GCA_027943335.1 Chamaecyparis obtusa
TGTGAGCTACATTCTTGGGAAATTCTCGTACTCTTATTGTCCAAATAATTTTTATTTAATCTCAATTTCAATTATATTTTGGCCTAGCCCAACCTCCTGGTTCAAAAGTGCAAGGGTAGTCACCCTTTAATTTGAAGCACCTCTTTGACAGTGTTGGTAAAGCCCCTGCTTCTATCTTTTCATTTCTCTTTGGACAATAGAGAACTTTGATTATCCTAGTTTGGTGTTGACATTTTGTGAGGCCATCCTATTACCAAGGGTCTTCTATTTTCAGTCTTCCTTGGTCAGTCCAGATCTTAGATCCTAGGTGTTGTCATGTCACTCAACATCTCAATGAACATTATGGTATTAATTGCACAAGATGGCTCTTAGTCTTCTTCTTTCTTCTCCATTTCCCATGTTCTTCTAAAGTCTTCTATTCCCATGGGAAATTCTTCTTCTTCTTCTTGATTCTTTTTCTCCTACTATCTAGTTTGCATTCCTCTATTTTTCTATCATTCCTATGCTTGATTTCTCCTCTTTTGGAACCATGAATCTTGACTATCTTGTTAAGGAACCTCTCTTAAGAATAGATGATCTTGAGCTCATTGACATATTCGAAAAGTGTTGTTCCTCCAAAATTCTCATGAGTGATGAATTTATAGCAAAAATAAAAGAAAAGATGATTAAATCAGATGCCTTTTCTAGAATCATAAACATGATCATATCACGATCTTCTTCTTCCAAACATCTTTCATCATCTAAATCTTCTCATTCTTCATCTTCTAAGTCTTATCATGATTCTTCTAAACACCATTCGAATTCTTCATCTTCCAAATCTTATCATGACTCTTCTAAACATTATTCGCATTCTTCATTATCCAAATCTTCTTCTTCCATGAAGTCTTCATTTTCCTCTTCTTCACGATCTCATTCTTCTTCTACTTCTTCAAAGAGTCTTACTCCTCATATCAAAACATACCATAATGAGCAACGCGATGATGACACCTATGTTCCTAAGAGTCCTCCTCGTCGTGCGCTTAGGCTTACTAAAGGGTCATCCTATTGGGTAGATTGTGATGGGGATCCATATGATTCTGAATTTGAAGAATTCTTTGATGATTTTTGTGAACAATACAATATTCCTACTAAAGAGAAGAAAATCTACCGCGCTGATTTCAAACGTCAAAAGGATCTCTCCTCTAAAAGTTCTCATGCTGAAAATAAAGATTACGCTCTCAAGAAAGATCATGTTAATGTTGAACCTTTGTCTTGTGATGGTTCCCTTCCATCCTCTACTTCCTCCAATACTCATACATTTCCTAAAGCTGTTATGTCTTCCAAATCTTCTACACATCCTTCATTCAATGCAAATTCTAATGCTTTTCATGCGGTTCCCTATAGTTATCCTCAAGGGCTACCTCTTAAAGATACTCAAGCTAACCTTCACTTAGCTAAAAATACTTCTAATAATGCTACACCTAGTGAGCCTAAGCCTTCATGTGCTACAATGCCTACTTCAGCTAGTCCTTCACCATCTCTTCCAAATTCTTCCATACAATCCCAACATGCTTCCTTGTCCTTAGAAGTGGCTTCATGTCAAGAGGATTTTAAAGATGATAAAGAAAAGAAAATAAAGAAAGATCAAGATCAAGGACCCTCCATGTCATCCAATTCTTTTCATGATGTCTCTCATCCGTTTCATGGTTCTTTCGATCCTCTACGCCCTTCCTCATTCATTCCACCATGTCTTAAGTCTTCTCCTAAGCAAGATCAAGCTACTACTTACACCATTGAGCTTATTGATAATCAAAATAACCTTACTACACTTGCGCTTTCCAAAGATGATACTTCCATTAAGGTTATTAAAAATGGTGTTGTTACTTCTGATGTTAAGCCTATTGAAAATTTAAAGAAAGTTGATACACTTACGCTATCCAAAAATCCTTGTCAAGATCAAAGTCTTCCATCTTCTTGTTCTACCACTCCATGTTCATTTCCACTTTCTTCTCTTCCTAAATCTTTGCAAGCTACAAACGATCCTATCAACAAAGTTTCTCCTATTCAAGATGTGCAGGATCCTGTTGAAAATTCTAATGCTCACTCTAAAGATGTTGATATCCTTGGTTGTCATATAGATGCTAATGAACTTATTGATTATCCTTTTGCATCTTCCACTTCCATCCTTGGACCTCCTCCACCAATACTAAGGGCTTCACGTCTTCCTTCCATTTTGGGTCCTTATGTCCCTTCACTTTCCCCTCCTAATTATCCTAATTCATCATCCATTTTGGGTCCTTACATCCCTCCATCTCCTATCTTTCCTCAAGATCAACATAGATGCATACCCTTGAATCCCTTTCATCCACCCACCCATCTAAACCGGTCATATCCTCCTTCTTCTTCCACAAGTCCCAAGTCTTTTGGAAGTAAGTTGAATGTTCAAAACAAGAAAAAGAAGCAATACAAGAATTCATCAAAAAAAGAAGATCACCATGTCTCCTCTAGTCAACATGGGGGCATAAAGTCGAAAAAGATATCTAAGAAGAAAACTACAAGACAAGTATGGGTTCCAAAACCCATCATTGAAGATATTCTCTCTAAATTATCAAAAGGAAATGAAAAGCCTAAGGCTATATGGATTCCAAAATCTCTCTTGAAAGAGTCTCATGTTGAACAAAAAGTGAAATTAACATTCAAGCTTCCAAAGATTTCCACTTCATCTTTTTCCAAAAACATTCTTCCATTCCATGTGCCTAAACCGCAACCTCTGCTAAACATTTGTCATATTCCTTCTCGTATTCCTCCATTCACATTTGAGAATTATAACAAGTACACCAATCCTCTTTTCGAAGAGTCACATAGCAATAATGAACCAGAATATGGTTTGCATTTGGACTAGAATATGGTTTACGTTTCTTCCATTTTTCCCGTCACCCTTCAAGGTGTGTATTGATGTTGATCTTACCTTTCTTTCCATCTACCTTTTCACGTTCATTATCTTTCTACCTTCTATCATTTTTTTTCTCATTTGCCTATTCCTGATGCGTCTTCCTTTCCCCTTCAGCATCTTTGAGCATATTATTTTGAATCCTTGGCATATCATGGTTTATCCTTTCAAGGAGCATTATCTAAAAGCTTGCCTTCTTCCAAAAAATTCAAAAAAAAGAAAATTCAAAAAATTATAAAATTTATAAAAAAAATGAAAATGAAAAAAATTCAAAAAAATTTGAAAATGTGCCATGGTGAAAACCTGGAAACAGGCGCCTTGGTAGCAAAAGTAAAGAGAAATAAATTCGTCCTATGGTGAAAACCACTCCCTTGTGGCGCCTTGGATAAGTACCATGATGAAAACTTGGTAATCAGGCATCATGCGTAGTTCTTCTACATATTTCATCCATTCCATCTTCTCTCTTTGATCTTGACAATGTTGATCTATACACGAACATTTGGCTATTTTGTGAGCTATCTTACGATGATCTTGCTTTCATTCCATTCATGTTTAGCCTTCATATTCATTTTCCTTCATTCATTCTAGCCTTTCGCTATCCTTTTCCCCTCTGATCTTGATCTAATAAAAATTAAAAAATAAAGAGTAAAACACAATGCTATGAAGTCTCTTGACATGTCTACTCCTTTGGACTGCATCCTTTCCTTCTTTTTCATTACACTTTTGAGGCTTATCCTATGCTATCCTTTCATTGCTTGTCCAAATGCGCTTTACATGACAATTTTTCCCTAGCTTGGGTACTCTTGAGGAGTTTGTCTTTGAGGATTTCTTCCCTTCACTCTCCTTCATTCTCATGTCTTCTATCTTTTCCACCAGCTTGCTTATCCATCTTGTCCTTCACCTTACTAGACATTGGGACTGCACGATGTGATCTTGCTTAAAGAGTTTGATGCCCATTCTGTCTAGGGGCATCTTTTGTACATATTTATTGGTCCTGAAAAAATACCAAAAAAATTCATATATGATGCTGAAAAAATCTTAAAAAGCATAAAAAGTCCTGAAAAAATACAAAAAAATTCAAAAAATTCAAAAATCTCAAAAAAATTCAAAAATCTCAAAAAAATGAAAAAATGAAAAAGATTCCAAGTGGTGAAAACCTGGAAACAGACGCTACTTGAGGCCTTTGCACTCCTATTTGTTAGCATGTGTCCTCGACACTTAGCCACTTTCCATCATGCCTTGACCTTATTTGACTTGGTCTGGAATTGGTCTTTCTCTTTGTCTAGGGGGCATAACTATTAGCATTGGTCTTTTAGGTGCGTTTGTCTCTTGGGGCATTTCACAATAGGTGTTTTTCAACACCACCCCAAACAGTGTTTTTCAACACTACCTTTGCGTCGAGTGTTTCTTAACACTTATTAGATGTCTTACCCAATAGTCTAAGTATGATGGGATATTTCTCATTTGCAGATGCGATAACCAGAGTTTGACTCTATGACCAACACACACGCACTTAAACAATCAACTTCTTGAGATATGTTGACTTTACTTTTCTTTGTGTGCTATCTATGAGGATTTCTTTGATGAGTGGTCTCTCCCTGAGAAGTTTTTGATGATGCATAGCTAGAAGACTAAGGGTATGAGAACATGTTTTATTTCTTTATTTGCTTGTGGGTATATTTTGTTGATCCTAACTGTCATGAGCATTTATGCTGGTCCTACTTGACACTATGGATTGACAAGGTATTATCCTTGACTATTTTGCGAGTGCATGCTTTTAGCTATCCTGACTTTCACGTGTCTTGATACAAGCATAATCTCGCCATATCAAACTTAGGTGATCTCACTGCATTAGTCATTTGGACCTACATGTCTTTGATGCCTAGGTGAGATTTCCACATTTCTATCTGATAAAGATCATATTCATATCCACATAGTTATACTAGTGCGCATTGTATGATCTTACAACGCTACTAATAACACTCAATGATGATAATTAGATGTCTATAAGTGTTGTGACCTTGCAAGTTAACCACTTTCATAGTAGCTTGCATTTTTAGGGTCATGTTAGATTAGTTTTGCACTTTGCATATGGAGAGAGCTTTCATTTTTATCATCTACAGACTAGTTGGTCAACTGTGCTCATTTTCTGATTCTTCTTGATCATATCTTTCATTTCTGGTCTTTCATATCACATCATTTTCTATCCATTTTCGGACTCGAAATTGAAATCTGAGTCGCGTTTCCAAATTTTCCCTTTCTCCCGAGCAGTTGATTGACCTTTTGAGGCATAATTTGATTTTCGGTGGAATTTCTTCCTTCCATGTCTTTCAAATTTTCTAGTCTTTCATTCACGCTATTTCTAGTCTTCTATTTCTATTCTTCTACTTCCTCACTGGGGCATGTTTCATTGCCTAATGGTTAACCTATTGACCCTTACCTTTGATTGTGATTTCATTCTAATTTGATCAAATCCTTATCAATTCACTGTTCTCCTCTCTACCTGATTTCGATTTCGATTCCGAGGGGGCAGTACCTATGGGATTCTCATCCCTGATTTCCTTGATTTTCCTGATTCAAACATCTTTTGTGAGCTGTCGCTCAAATTTGAGATTCTTATCTCTTACTTTGAATGTGATCCCAAATCGACCTCATGTTCAAAGGCCTTTTGTTTATGCTTTATCTGGATATGATCCCGAATCGACCTCATATCTGAGTTGTTTTGTGATCCTGGATCGATCTCACATTGCAACTTCATTCTTTGACTACATGTGTTCCCAAATCGATCACACATTAGTCAAAGACGGGCAAATGTATGCACCCAAAAATGGTCGCCTAGACTTTGGGCCCCATTTATTTGATTTATCAATCCTGAATCATTTTGATCATTAATCAATATTTTCAACAATATCAATTTCTTGATCAAATCCTAATTTTGATCATATATTGGATTTTTATCCTTGGGCTAACCATTTATCCTAAGTCTTTATTTGATTAAAAGGAATATTTCCTCCCCTTTTGATTAAATAAAAAAGCCCCCACTTTCCCTCTTATCCTAAGTTGCACAAATAAAACATAATTCCTATTTTATAAAAAGGGAAAAAAACACTTTTTGTCTCACATGAGGCTCAAAAGTCAACACTTCACTCTCATTGGAGAATACTTGTGCACATGGATTGCTCCTCTTTCAAGCTCCACCGCTGATTAAGACTTTTTGCCTCTTAATCTCCATGGTCCATTTCACCTCATTTCTTATAAAAGGAGAGCTCTCTCCTTCATTTGCAGATATCCATGTTTTATGCTAATGTTATGCTGCAGGTTTTAGGTGCATTTGGAGTTTGAAGACATTGAAGACTTGTTGCATTTCATTGTAGTTGCATATTTGCTTTCATAGTTGCATGATAATGGCATTCTTAGTGTAGATTTCTTTTTATGCAATAGATTAATCTCACATAGTCTAAATAGGAGGCATTGTAATCCATTGCTATTTCCTTTCATAGATTAGTTGCATTGTACTTTCATTTCCATAGCTTAGATTGCATTCTCATATAGCTTGCATTGCATTGCATATTTGATTCTTGGAGATATTGGCATTGTTGCCCTTGTCTTCACTTGAATCTCTCATTGTGTGGTTGACTAGCAAGGTCACAAGCTTGTAGCTCTAGCTGAGAGCAAACACATCATAGTCCCTTGCAACTCCATGCATAGAGAGCTATGAGCCGCTTTGTGAGGCCTCATTCTTGAGCAACCTTGCATGTAATGGTTCATAGAAGTGCACCATTTTAGCGTGTACAATTGAATATGAGCCTCTTGAAGGTTGATATGCTAAGAGAAGAACTAATTTTCTAGCACGAATGTTGAAATTCGCAGTTTGACACCATCCAACTAGTAGGTCTTCTTGATAAAACTTGAAATCTTGTCCCACTGAGCATGCCAAAAATTGTTATCACAAAAGTTTGAACTCTTTTCATATGATGGTTAGTGATCTAAAAAACCTTGTGAAACATGGAAACAACCTCCCAAGTGTGGGACTTGAAGTGTGAAGTTGAGTCTCCGGAGAAGGTCAACTTCCTTATAATTAGGATGCTCCTAAAACTAATCATTTGAGGGAAAAGGGAGAAGGATATGCTAAAAGAGAAACACAGAAAGGGAAATGTGGCAATGCATCATATTGAATTTGGTTACTCTCCTTGCCTATGAATGCACAAAACATTAATAAAATATCTAAATGCACAAATCTCAATTCTATTCTACCCTCCTAAAACTCATATGCAAGCCATAAATAATGAGATGATGCAAAAGAGAAAGCTCTCACAACACAACATTCATGAGCGCATCAACACGACATACAGACAAGGAAAAAATAAAAGAAAGAATCCATACAAGGAAATAAAATTCACAATATATCAGATTGGTAAGATAAGACAAAATACAAAATTTTATTATTGTGAGGCAAAAAGAAATTACAAATATAGGGCATGACCACTGCAAATGAACTAGAGAAGAATAACATAGAAATTATCTACAAAAATTGCCTTTATAGAGTTCAAGAATAACTCATATTTAAATTTGAGTTCAAAACCCCTCAAGGGTTGAGTCAAGTTACAAAACTATAAAAGAAATAAATATTAGATAAAAATTTGATCTTTGTTACAACTTGATTCATGTAAGTGACAAAAAGAGACAATTGAGTGCATTTAGTAGATGTAAGAGACAAATCATATCCCTGCAAATCAATAAATGAGCACGGGGATGCATTGGCATCATGATTATAGAGCCAAAGAAGTCGCTCAATAATAAGTCTTCAGTCCTAGTACCGTGTTCGGGCCACAAATAGTTAAATCAAATCGGTAGCAAAAAATTGTCGAAATGGGATAACAAGACATGTTAACCCACCCTGCACACTTGTAAGAAACATTTCCATGCATGAAAAATAGACCTAGGGAACCAATATAAATGTGAATCGTTGATGAAGATTTTGATCTAAATGGGCAGCCTAGATGCAACAAAAAATCTCCCAATGCAAGATTAAAATGCATCCATTGATAAAAATTCCTTAATTGGATGACTGGCGCAACTCCGTAACTAACAACACTAAGAAGGATGGAAGAAATTGGGAAATGGAAATTTTTTGTTATTTTGCAAGATGTCATTCTGCCCCTTAAAAAATGATGAAAATGGGATGACATGACATGTTATCTCATTGTACAAAAGTGATCAACCCGTGATGAAGATGTCTAAGATCTGTTATTTGTGATGGGTTGAATGGTGGAAGAAATAGCCAACAATTATTATAAAATAATTATCAATCTACCTCATCATAATCAAATACATATCTAGTTTAAACATAACTCGTATAAATTCATGCTCAAAGTGAAATTATAGTTATATGCCAATAACTTGTGATCATTGTTTCTACAATAATATAGATTAAGATCGATAATCCCATACTCATAATTTGTTCTATCTTAAGTATAATATTTTTTATTTAAATAAAATTGTAAAAATTTTATTTGAGGAACATAGATGTATATAAGGCAACTTTTAGACCTATAGATGGTCAATTCATAAAAATAACTCAAATACTCCTCAAGGAAAAGCCTATGAATAATCAAAAGACTAATGCACTTATATGAGTACATCACTAATCATAAAGGACAATATTAGACATCTCTTTAAAAAAGGATTCATATTTATATCTACATATAAAAGTGCATTCCTTTTGTACATATAAAATATACATCATAATAGCTAACAAGTATAGGTAATGAGTACACACACACACACACAAACAAATACAAACATATACATGTACACGTACACACACACACATATAAAGTTGTATTGCTTATATTGAACACCTTTGAATGCTGGGGTGAATCAACATAAAAAAACACCTAACACTTATACCAAAATTCTCAATTACTTGTTTAATTTGACTAATCATCAACAAAAGATATTACAATGAAAACACACACACACAAACATGAACACCAAATTTATGCAGAAAAACAATGCAAAAAAACAAAACCACTGTGAGAATTATACTTACTATATGAAATAATTGATTATAAAGTTTTAGGGTAGAAACCAAGGAACTCACTATTCATAAGAGAACTTGCACAATCTTAAGGCAAAAATAGATTTGCACAAAGCTATTAAAAGAGAGCATAGTCTTCTAGTAGGCATAAAGAAAATATGAAATGAAAAGATGTAAGATATCTTGATCAACTTCTATAACCTCTTTATTTGATTCAATAATTTTTACCTTTTCTCTTCCTTATTTTCTTTATTTTTTCTACGCATTCAATCCACACATGCTTCACAAATTAATCACACCATCTCACCTTATATCTCATCTACACACAAACACAAAGTAGTTTATTCATAACAAGGCCATAATGAGAGCAACGTTAATACAAGGTCGACCATCATGGACATAAACACTCAATGTGTTCCACCCTAGTGATGAGTGGATTGTTGTACCTAACTACTAATAATCTAGATATTATGTATGTAGTATTCTTGACAACCAGATTTTAGTAAGAACCAAAAGAATCACATGTTATGGCAGTGAAAAGGATATTCAAATATTTGAAAGGAACATAAGAGATTGGTTTGTGGTATCCAACATGTCCATATTTAATATTGACAATATATACCAATGCAAATTAGGTAGGATGTTTGGATAACCGAAGAAGTACCAGTGGTGGAGCTTACTTTCTTGGCTCCCGATTAGTTGTCTAGTCAAGCAAGATGTAAGATTTTGTAAATTTATCAACTATTGAATCCGAATACATTGCAAAATCCTCATGTTGTACTAAGGTATTATGGATGAAACAAAATTTGAAGGATATAGGAGTTACGTTTGAAGAACCAATTTCAATCATGTGTGATAATACCAAAGCAATAAGCATGTCAAAGAATTCAGTACAATATTGAAGAACAAAGTATGTATCTATCAGGTATCATTTTATCTAAGAGAAGGTGTTGGATGGTGAAGTAAAACTTGAGTATGCTCCTACAAAGGACTAGATAGAAGATATATTCACAAAACCTTTGTGCAAGGATACTTTCGAATATCTGAGGGGGAAGCTAGGCATTCTTATCATTCCTGGAATTCACTAGAATATATTGGTGTATACATTGGTCTTACATGGTTGAATTATTATTCCTTTTTAGATTTGTTTCTTGTAGCTTCCTCTCAAGGGGAGAAGAGTGTGTTTATTCAAGGGGATTTCAACCCTTTGTCATTGTTGTCAAAGGGGGAGAAAGTTAGAGTAAGATGGAAAGCTAAGAACCTTGTTGCTGATATCATTTGGAGCTATTTTATTTGTTATTGATGAATGTTGCCATCAATGACAAAGGGGGGGATTGTTAGAATGTGAAGTTGATGCTATTCATGTTGTTTCCATTAATGGTTATCATTGATGTCAACATATCCTATGCATGTTCATGTTATGGTTGTATCAATTGTTGTGTACCAATAGTCTCGGTGGTATCGGTTGTTGTATTGATAGGATGTGTGTCTTGGTAAAAGTGTTCACCAACAAATTTATCTTTTGGTGGTGGTTCTAAATTGTGTGCAAAATTTGATGGATAAGTTTTTTTTTGGTCCCATCTATTGTTATGAAACGTGTTCATCATGTATGTTGGAACTGATGGATTTGGAAATGGTGTTACATGTTGGCACATGTGAGGCAAGTTGTATTGGCAAGGTGATCCACATCTTGTTCCTTACCACAATGAGAATGTTTTGGTGTGGCCTATTTCAAATTGGGTTTGGTTGACATGGTTGATGGCATCAAGAAATATAAGAAGGGCGAGTAATCTTGTTATTTTCAATTGGATTATGTTTTGCTTGTATACGAAGTAATTTCAAATCTATTTCTGGAGATCTACGTATTGTTGATTGTGCATGTGGCAAATTATTGGTGACAATGATCTCAGTGGTGGATTCAACTTTATTTCAAATACTATGGTAGTGAGCCTCTTTGTATCGTTAATGATCCTCTATGTATTGCAAGTGAGCCTTAATATATCGGTAGTGAGCCTTCCTACAGTGTGTAGTACCCGACAGTGAGCCTTTGTAAAGATCACCATACTGGTGTTACCTTAAATAGGTGTTTTATTTTTCATGAGAATTAGCTTCTCTTTGATTTTTCCCCATTTTGGGTTTCCACATAAATCTTGGTGTTCTCTATGTCAGTGTTTTTCTGTTCTTAATGCTTACATTTTATGTGGATGTCTGATGTGCATAGCGGAAAAATCTAAAGTTATTAATATTGTTGTTTGTGAGTTAACTGACATAGGGAAAGTTTTATAAGTTGTGTGGAAATAACTGATTCACCCCCCCCCCCCCCCCCCCCACTCAATTATTAGGTCTTCAACAAATACATGGTCGATCATCATGGATATAAACACTAATGTGGTCCACCCTAGGAGATCAAGTGAGCCCAAAACCATCATAGTAAGTATTCCTCGAATGATATTATCAAGGCGCAGACATTGCAAAACTCTCCAAAGCCAGACCCAAATGTAACATGTAGAAAGGCATTAAAAACATGTTGCCAGTCGGCTCAAATACATTCTCTAAGACACAAAATGGCACACAAAGCACAACATGCCATGATACAATCATTGTTAACCTCTTAACTCTTCATTTCTATATACGAACCAATAATACTTAAATCTAGTCACTGCAAATAGTTCTGCGTTGGCGAAAAGCCAACATGTACAACAATATTTCACTCAAGACAACACATCTTCACTTGTAAAGAAAACCAACATAAATATATGAATATAAATGTTTCAAGAACCATCTAACCATGTATGCAAAACCACACAACCTAAGACCATTGTAGAATATTATCCGAGTTTGTCCAATACATTCCCAACCTCTAATCTTATTGTTAGAAAACAACAAATCACAACTTCTTCAAAAGAATGATGGGGACCTAAAAACATGATAATACAATATTTATAGCACATTTTCATTGCAACCAAGACCAGAAGTTTCCAATATTATATGGAGGAATGCAGGGCATTCTCCC
>BSBK01014239.1:0-73553 GCA_027943335.1 Chamaecyparis obtusa
GAATGAAAATTTGGCAAACTCCTAAGGGTATTTTTATCTCTCAAAGTAAATATGGTAAAGATCTTCTAGATAGATTTCATATGAATGATGCTAATCATGTTTCAATTCCATGTGATTTAGGAACTAAGTTAATGATAGATATGTAGTCTCCATTCATAAATGATACTCCTTATAGAGAACCTGTAGGTAGTTTAATTTATCTAACCCTCACTAGACCTGATTTATCTTTTAGTGTTGGTTTAGTTTCAAGATTCATGTCCAAACCTCAAAAAACTCACTTCAAAATTGTTAAAAGAATATTACCTTACATTAAAGGTACTATTAACTTAGGATTATTTTATGATGCAAATTTTGATTTTTCTTTAAATGGTTTTACTAATTTAGATTTAGGTGGAGACCCCAATGATGGAAAATCTACTTTTGGGTATTGTTTTTCTCTTGGTTAAGGTGCTATATCTTGGAAAATTTAAAAAGAACAATCTTTGTCTCTATGTTCTACCAAAGCTAAATATAAAAGTTGTACTCATGCCTCTAAAGAAGCTCTATGGCTTAGAAGAATACTTGAATGTTTGGGTCTACCTCAACAAGAACCTACACCAGTGTATTGTGACAATCAAAGTGCAATAGCCTTGGCAAAGAATCCAGTTTACCATGCAAAGTCAAAGCACATTTCTCTCCACCACGACTTCATTAGAAAGCACATTGTAGAAAAGGAAGTTTCCCTCATCTATTGCAAAGGTGAAGATCAAGTTGCAAATATTTTGAGAAAACCTCTTTCTAGAGAGAAATTTAAATTTCATTGTAACAATTTTGATTTAATACCCCTTGATATAATTACCCCAAGTAAAGATTAAAGGGGGGGTGTTAGAATTTAATCTTTCCTTGGTAAAATATGTATTTAAAAGATAAACCAATGTATCCAATTGTATTTGTCATCTAGTCCAAGTGGGAGGACATGTCATATTTGTAATTCCTTTATTAAGGAAAATAGATATTCCTCCTTAAGAGGAATCTCACATTTGTCTCACACACAACATGAATGTGGTATTCATCTAAGATGGGAGTTACATGAAAAATCCTCCACTCATCTCTACTTGAAGAGATGTCTCTCACACACTTGCATAATAATCTTCTCTACTTCTCTCATTCTTGCTCTCCATATTGTAATGAGCTTTTAGCTCCATTCTCTCTTTTTCTTTTAGCTTTGAGCCTCATTCATAATTCACAAGAGATTTTTCTTTGTTTTCCCCCTTTCAAATCCTTGTGTTCTTTCCTTGGTTCTTGGACCATTCTTGTGAGCTTGTATTTGATCTCTTGATGGAAAATCTCTCTATCTCTCTCTTTTAATATATGGTAAATCTCTTCTTTGGATACTCTCTTGGATTCTTTCCTTACCTTTTCCATTTCATTTTATTCTATGATGCTAATTTTTCCCTATCTTTTTCCCTATATGCTTGAATTTCTTCATTTGTCACCTTCCTCTTTTGTTTAGCCTTTTGACAACTACTGCTTCCCATGGTGAGACCACAAGTTGATAAAAAAACAAAAAATGGGCCCCAAATCACATTTTGTTTCCTGCAACCCCTGAAAAAAGTCTAAAATCCCATGCTTCTCTAGTTTTTGGGGATAGGGAATATTTTGGTCAAATATGTCCGGTCAATAATTAGGTACTCGAGTTTATCGGGTACCCGATATTTCTAGGTAGATGAAAAAAGGGTGGGAGAAAATGAAAAAATTGAACATTTATATATATAAAGAGGTATATAATATATATACTAATGTGTGTGTGTGTGTGTGTGTGTATAATGTATTCAAAAAAATACCTGCACAGCTGATTTGATGATAGACAGTTTCAGCCCCAGTCCTCTTGAAAGTATCTAGCATAGGATTTTTCTACAAACTCATTGTAATGTCGATGGTCTGACTATACTAAAAAAGTAGATGTCAATGGACTTCCCCATGACTACTTTTAACACATTTCAATGCTCAAGTGTGTCCAAAGGGGTCATAGGACCTCTTAAGACACACTTGAGCATCCAATGTGTCAATAGGGGTCATGGGGACTTCCTAAGGGTCCTAACATGTGATAAGGCATACTAGGACACCTAGGAAGTCCCCATGACCCCTTTTGACACATTTAAATGCTCAAGTGTGTTTGAAGGGGTTGTAGGACCCCTTAAGACACACTTGAGCATTCGAATGTGTCTAGAGGGGTCATGGGGACTTTCTAGGGGTCCTAACGCATGATAAGGCATACTACGACCCCTACAAAATCCTCATGACCCCTTTTGACACATTTGAATGCTCAAGTGTGTCCGAAGGGGTCGTAGGACACCTTAAGGCACACTTGAGCATTCCAATGTGTCCATAGTGGTCATGGGGACTTCCTTAGGGTCCTAACTTGTGCTAAGGTGTACTAGGATCCCTAGGAAGTCCCCATGACCCCTTTTGACACATTTGAAAGCTCAAATGTGTCCTAAGGGGTCGTAGGACACTTTAAGACACACTTGAGCATTCCAATGTGTCCGTAGGGGTCATGAGGACTTCCTAAGGGTCCTAACATGTGATAAGGTGTATTAGGACCCCTAGAATGTCCCCATGACCCCTTTTGACACATTTGAATGCTAAAGTGTGTCTGAAGGGGTTGTAGGACCCCTTAAGATACACTTGAACATTCCAATGTGTCTGTAGGGGGCATGGGGATTTCATAAGGGTCCTAACACATGATAAGGAATACCAGGACCCCTAGGAAGTCCCCATGACCCTTTTGACACATTTGAATGATCAAGTGTGTCTGAAGCAGTCATAGGACCCCTTTAAACACACTTGAGTATTTCAATGTGTCCATAGGCATCATGGGTGTAAAGGATAAAATATGGATGGTGTCTTAGAATAATGGTTTGAACATAAAAGACACCCCAAAACCAATATTTTACACTTACATTTGAATTGTGTTGATACTTAAAGTAAATGTAAATGACTAATGTTAAAATGAAGAGATAAAGGTACTTACCTCTGCAAAAGAACTTACTAAACACCCTGTCAAACAGTCTCAAAAACTGTTGATTTTTGTGCTTTCAAACTGAAACTGCGGGGTCTACAAAACCCATAAATCTTTTCCAATTCGAAGGGAGGTCATCTTTGACCCTCATAAAATGTCAAAGGTTACATTTTTATTCTAAAGGTCGATTCTGACTTTGTTCACAGATCCTAGAAGTTCACCGAAAAGGGTATCCAAGTCTGCTCTCAAATCTAAAATTTTGCACTTGCACCTGCAAGAAAAAGGGGGTTTTGTTATTTGTTTGGGGGGGGTTTTCCTTGGTCAAACCATGATTTGGAATCAACCTTAATATTGAAATTGAAATGGAGAATGCTAGCAAGTAGTAGAAATAGATCTAACAATGAAGCTATGACATTCAATAGATATGCAATTGTATTTGAAATGTAATCAAGTATGTTGATATGAAAGTTTGAACATAAAATCAAACCTCCATGATTGTATGCTTGGAATCCACCTTGAGGGAAGAATGAAATGGATCTTGAAGATGAACAAAGGATCTTGAAGGAAGATCACACCATCATGATGGCTAGATCTAGGGTTTGAATGATGAATCTTGAATGCTTGAACCAAATCCCTTTAATGGCTTGAATGCTTGAATCCTTGATCTTCAATGGAGAACTTGAATGGAGAAGATGAATTGAATTCTTGAATGTATTATTACTTGGATGGAATGCTTTCTTGATCACCAATGTCTTCTTGAGAATTCTTGAGCATAAAAACTTGATTGAGAGATATGTTCTCACAAAACTTGATGGAGAAAATAAGAGAGTAAGGCCTCCTTTTATAGTGAGCTAGGGCACAATCCTCTAGAGGGGCCACCTTGGAGAATTAAATCCCAATTAGGTTCTAACCTTTAGAAAAAATAGCTAGACTAAATTCAATTAGAGGATTTACCATACCAATACTTGAAATGGCCGACCCGGAGGTAGGAAAACAAACATCCTCGAAACTAGATACCTGAAAATCAAGGATTTTGAAGATTTGAAGGGAGGGGGAAAAATCAAGGTTGGGACTAACCTGGTCAGGTTCAAGCTCAATCCTAACCTAGTTAGGTTCAAGCTCGATCCTGACCTAGTTACGATAAACCTTGAATTTGACCCTGGGCCCAGATTCAGTCAGAATTAGGTTAGGAGGTCTTGGGGATGCCCGGAGACCTAGAAAGTATATCAGAAAGGAATAGAATGCCAGAGATAGAGATAAAATCTCATGATGACTATGATGAAGGCTAGGAGGACCTATTTCTAAGTCATACCTAGAAAATAGAGTCATGGAAGAGGGAAATTAAGGAGAATCATCAGGATCCTAACCCTAATTTCACCTAGAATGAAGCAAAAATGAAGTGGAAAGAGGGGAGAAAGCTAGATCAAAGAAAAGATCAATTCAAGGCATTCAAGATGACCCCAAAGAAATTACTCATAGGGCTAAACACTCTTAACATGGAATTTCTTCCATTTTAAGATGATACATTAAGCCCCCACTTTAGCAAGAGTATGGACTCGATGCAAACTCTTGGTAAAGGAGAAGAAAGAGAAGATCCAAGTGGATTCACAAAGAGATAAAATAACACTTAGCTGAGGACACGAGCCCCCAGACTAAGGATTCTAACTCAACATACACACATAAGGGTGCCAAAAGAACAAGGGTTAGTACCAAATAATCCAAATCAATTAGCATAAGAAACCTTGCTAAGAAATATTTCTGATACTAATATCATATTTGCAAAGCAATCATAAAAGCATAAATGATTACATAGGAAAGACAAGCACAACACTATAAATAACATAGCTTCATGATCTAGTCCTACTAGCTTGAAAGCAAAAAGAGAGAAAGGGAAAAGAGTGATTACCTCACCTAGTAGGATGCCCACCTTACCATGAATCACCCTGGAGGGAGAGCCCAATAGGTTCACCCATAAACTATTCTTCCAATTGTAATGCGTCTTCTGATAGCTTTTGGAATACTCATAGATCCACCTTCTTGTATCACTATGAATATAAAATCTGTGTCTCCTCAGGATTTAGCTACTTATGTGTGTTACCTTCAGAAGATTTAGCATATAAATGCATGTCTTTTTATGATTTAGCAACTTATGTGCGTTACCTTCCAAGATTTAGCATATTGAAAATTTGAAAAATGTGTGTCTCCTTAGGATTTAGCAACTTATGTGCATTACGATTGGAATATTTACCATCTAAATGCATGTCTTTTTAGGATTTAGCAACTTATGTGTGTTACCTTCCAAGATTTAGCATATAAATAAAATAAAAAATTATAGTACAAGGGAGACCCTATATATGCCCCCCTTCTTAATATCAAAAAAATGTACTATTTTGACATGTTAATGAAAGAAAAGAACAACGATAAAGCCTTCTTTAGCATCAAGACAATATCCTCAATCAACACCCAGTCCAAGCTAAGAAGGTCACAGCTCCTATGAGGCCATGGAAGGGATGAATGTAAAGAGATATCATGCAAGAACTAAAAAGAAAGTAACCCTTATGAGGGATAGCACACTATTCAATTTCCAAGGTGAGAGACATATCAACCATGGAAACCCAATGTCAATCAACAAAAGAGGTTGTTATCAAGGACATAGGTCCTCAATGCAAACCAAAATTTTCATGTATGATTGGATGTCACATAATAGATAAATACTTCTTAACCAAGGAAAGAGGTGAATCCCAGAAAGACAACAGGTGATGGCATCCTTGCCCCCCAAGTGTAGGAACAAAGATGGAAGAGGATACCTACTTCACACACTAATAAATTTGGGGCCATTTTGTGACGGCTATGTGTTGCCATTGCGACGGCTATGTGTTGCTATAGTGACAGTGATAGACGTCACAGTTTTTTAGTCGCAAATCACGACGTCTATGGGTTTCCATCGCAATTGTGATGCCCTACCATCACAATGTCACTGCTTCACCCATTCAGCGCCTCCGTCACATTGCGACAGTAGGGCGTCACAATTGTGACGGTCCTCCGAAGCAATTGCGACGGGCCTGGGTGTCGCCAATACGGCACCACCGTCGCATGTCTTGGGAGGACCGTCGCAATTATGACGGTCCTCCAAAGAAACTGCGACGGGCCTGGGCATCGCCAATACGGTGCCGCCGTCGCATCTCTTGGGAGGGCCGTCACAATTGCGACAGTCCTGGGTAGAATTTAAAAAAATAAAATTATTTAATACATTGCTAATGAACCACATTAATGCTTTTTTCCTTCAACAAATGAGGACAGTCACTCTAAAGACAACATGATAATGTACACTCACTGTAAGGACAGTCACAAATGAGGACATCTCACAGTGACTGTCCCTTGTGTGATTGCCACTTAAATGTATTGCTATTCAGCCACATTAATGCTTTTTTCCTTCAACAAATGAGGACAGTCACTCTAAAGACAACATGATAATGTACACTCACTGTAAGGACAGTCACAAATGAGGACATCTCATAGTGACTGTCCCTTGTGTGATTGCCACTTGAATGTATTGCTATTCAGCCACATTAATGCTTTTCTTCTTCAACAAATGAGGATAGTCACTCTAAAGACAACATGATAATGTACACTCACTGTAAGGACAGTCACAAATGAGGACATCTCACAGTGACTATCCCTTGTGTGATTACCACTTGAATGTATTGCTATTCAGCCACATTAATGCTTTTCTTCTTCAACAAATGAGGATAGTCACTCTAAAGACAACATGATAATGTACACTAACAGTATATGTATATATGTATAAGATGGTGTCCTAAGCTTCTCTTTCACTAATCCTTGATATCTGACCTAATTACGAAGACTAAAGATGTCAACTTGAGAACAATAAGCTCAAACTCATTATTTGACAGACACAAGCTCAAGGCCAATGCGTAGTCTATGCTAAACCAAGGATGGTGATTCCTTCAGTTTTATACATATAATTAAAGGAAAATAGAACAATGATTAACTTTTGTTCGTAGCTACCCACCCTTACCAGATGAAGGCCTAAAAACTATCACTAGACTTTACTATGCACATTTGTGTACTCAAATTCAAATCCCATTTGATCAATATCATGCATTATAAAGGACACAAACAACTCAGCATAACCGTCAACAAATTTATCAAATGCTAGCTTCCATAAAATGGTACGACATCAAGTTTATGAAGCTTTGCTAGTTGATAATACAAGTCAACAAAAATAAAGATAAATGAATTTTGATTTCCTTATGTGGGTGGGGGTTGAGTGGTAGCAGACCAATGACTTCATCTAAATTGAGTGGTAAGGTTCAACCTTCTACACCAAGTACTCATGTACATAAATAAAAATGTTGCTTCTAAAGTATGACATGACCTAGGACACAATAGAAAAACCAAGACTATACTTGAACTAATAAAGTCTAGCTTTACATTTTTGTTATGATGTATTCCAAATGTATGGTAAAAGTTCATAAATCAGGCATATACTTTATCAATCGTAGGCTATCATATAAGCTCCATATTTTTAAAAATATATGGCATTGAACTTTCACAAGTCTAGCTAAATTAGCTAAATACTTCTTAGAATAAACTTCAAATGGATTGGAAGAAATCAGAAATCATGGATTACTTCAGCAATTCAAAGACTATCATATAAGTTCTATATATTGCAATAGAGTAGATTTTATGATAAACCTTAAAGAAACATTACAGCTTTTGCTCAAGCCAACCAATTTCAATCAATATTCATATCAATACATAGCACCCAGTCTAAGAACACCCAAATTAGCATACTCTTGCACGGTTATATCTTTTCTCAGAAATTTATAATAATACATGAATTCATTGAATTCCATTTTTACTTGACCTTTTGGCACCCAAGACATGCATTGCAAACTGAAAGAATGTCATCCCCCAGTCTTGACCGTAAATGCTTTCACAATTTTCCTATCTAAAACACAGACCATCAATCATCTTATGAGTTGAGCCCTTGCAAAGGATTGAGATCAGCAATCTGAGTTGCTCTTGAACAATCAAGAACATTTTGTAAGTAATAACTTAATAAAAGAATGATTTTTTTAATAAAAAAAAATTAGTTGGTTAAGTGACAAAGCAACAGTCTCTTTGTCTGAAAACTATCACATTAGCAATTATATTGACAAATCAGAGAAATGTCCATTTTAAGAACATCAAGTTCTTCATACAAACCTCATAAAAGAAACAGTAATTATTATAATAAAGAGAAACTTCTAATAAAGGGTTTGACCAGAAGAAAGAGATCTAAGAATAACCTTAATACAGTGATAAATATTTGTTGAGAAGATGCAGCAATTTGTTATTCAGAACCATAGCAATGGAAATCAGATTAATAGCAAGCAAGACAATAATAGACACTAACTTTAGGAGTTCATTTCAGCAAGCAAACAATAATAATAGCAAGCAAGATTAATATATTTAGTAGTTCATTTCATCAAAAGAAGAGGAAAGAAGTACACAACAACAGAAAGACATACATCTGAAAGATAATCAATGCCTTCATCAGCAGCAGATAAAGATAGACTTAGCAGTAGCAGCAATAAATTAGCAGAGGAACATTGATACATGTTTACAACTATCACTGTGATATTACAAGGAAACCTACATAAATCTATCACAGTAGCATAATCAAAGTCCTCAAACACATTCAACAATTCATCTCAACTATAGAATCATATGTATCAAAACTACAGATTAAGCATTCATCGACACAAGAGATCAAACCTCCAACATAGCATTAAGCATTCATCAACACACGAGATCAAACCTCCAAACTAAGATTTACATGTAGCAAGGGCATGACTACAATGAGTTGGATGGTTCATGACAAGAATTCACACATCTACTTATATTGCTATAAAATAATGTGCTATAACCCTACAACAACTCAAGCAACTAAAAATAGGTCCAAAATCCAAGGTAATATAATTTGGTTGTGAGACACCTGCCTATAAATTTTAGACCTTATAAACTTTACAAAATATCCTTAAAGAGTGAAAATCTTAGTAGAAAATATTGCAAGGTTACATATAGAAATGTTCATAACACACTTACCTTTTACAAATCTAATATTGTGTCACTAAATAGGACTGTATACATAAGAGGCATTGAAGTTTTTATGAAATGATATTTTCTTAGCCAACACAAACTTAGCTTAAGACAGATTCCTTCTATTACAAAGCATCTCTCTACTTCATACCTCCATATTCCTGCTAGCAATTTCGTCCATTTGTTGAAGATGTTGCTGCCTCCCATGCTCATCTTCCTTGAATCAAAGATGAAGCTTGACCACTGAGCAAATACACTGATTCTGCAAATGCCTCAATTGTTTTTTAAATTCTAAAGCTTCAGCCCTATATGTTGTTGTTGCTTCCCTGCCATGCAAGAAAAACAAGACAAAATAATTAATATGCATTAAGCTAGTGACACAGCTAAGTATGAAAAATGCTCCAAGTTATGATAAAATTGTGAAAATAATTTAAACTTCAAAATTCTACGTCTCTAACAAAGAGCCACAATGCAATGATGGTTGTATATAAATTTTCATGCAAACTAGTTCATTCAGAGTGGTAAAATATGATTGCATCCACATTAGTTAAACTACCTACAGTTTTTGAAATCTATACTAGATCAATCATCTTGACTTTTTTGGAGAAATTTTTGCTTCAGTTCTGAAATATAAGACTCAAATAACAAGTTCTGTACAAAATTTGAGACATTAATAATTGAGGACAATGTGTATTTTTATGGCACTGAAAGTTTGTGTCTTACAGGCAATGTGCAAGACTATTTATCAAAATGGTTTTATGAAAGCTCCAGGCTATATATGTTATAGTGGAGAAAGTTCAATATGTTCCAAACTTCCAACAAAATAATCAGATGCAATATTTCTTTAGTGTTAGTAATTTATAGTAGCTCCAATGGCATCCAAGACCTTAAAAAATAAAAGAAATTTTTAAAATTAATATCACTAGAATACTTCCATTTTCACACACCAACCTTTGCATTATTGCTTGTTTGTTTCAGGTATGCACCTTATTTTTATTGGCATATAGAAAGGCTAAAAAACCGACAAGGATGAAGTATCAAAGCCACAAACTCTGGCCACTGGAACTTCTAACTTCATCGTGACTACATATCAACTATCAGATACACCAATGACCCAATTATATTTAACATTTATGAAAATCAAATTAATTTGGAATTGAATACTAAGCACAATTCCATTAGGAACATGATAACATATTCTTAAGAAATAATGCTCTACAATAAAAGTGGCTATTTCTGCACCAAACACTCTAGTAATAGGGGTCTCATGACTAAACTGAACAAGAGAGCTTACATCTGAATGTGTGAAATATCTAGAGTTTCATGTGTGAAGTCTAATAGAAGCTCTTTATAACAGGAAAGAAAAAGGTAATAGAAATTAACCAATCAACAATACACAAAAATCAGAAAATAGCAATTATCAAATCATAAACTTATAAAGAAATCAAATGATCAGAAAGAATAGAGTGCTCTATTTATTATTGAAGGCTCTATTTCCTTTACAACTTGCATACCACAAAGAAATAATCTCAATATTAAAACCTTGGTGCCTAGAGATTGACGATGGTGAAAACTACATTTTACTGATTGTACCGTTAATTTTCTTTATTCGAATTAAGTCTAACGAGCTAAAGGAAGCTATTAGAGCATGAATCTATGTTTTAGTTACAATAATCCATGCAAGCAATTTATTATGCAAACAAAGTGACTAAAATAAGACTACTATTTGATTGGTCATTTCCATTTTTGTTAGTGGTTTTTTGATCTGGGTGAAAAAAGAAATTCCCATAATTAGTCTCTCATCCAAGGTGAGCGGTATACCTTGCCTAGAATAGTAGGGCATTCAGGTAAGGGAAACAATTGGATTTGGAAAAATTAGGTTTCTTAATGCATGGCGATCTCTCTCTGGTTAATGACCATCTATCTTTTGAATCAAGTTGATTAGGTTAATATCTAAATGCGCAAATAGTAGATATTCTAAGATGGTCCTGGATAGAATTAAAAAAAATAAATTATTTAATACATTGCTAATGAACCACATTAATGTTTTTTTCCTTCAACAAATGAGGACAGTCACTCTAAAGACAACATGATAATGTACACTCACTATAAGGACAGTCACAAATGAGCACATCTCATAGTGACTATCCCTTGTGTGATTGCCACTTGAATGTATTGCTATTCAGCCACATTAATGCTTTTCTTCTTCAACAAATGAGGACAGTCACTCTAAAGACAACATGATAATGTACACTCACTGTAAGGACAGTCACAAATGAGGACATCTCACAGTGACTGTCCCTTGTGTGATTGCCACTTGAATGTATTGCTATTCAGCCACATTAATGCTTTTTTCCTTCAACAAATGAGGATAGTCACTCTAAAGACAACATGATAATGTACACTCACTGTAAAGACAGTCACAAATGAGGACATCTCACAGTGACTGTCCCTTGTGTGATTGCCACTTGAATGTATTGCTATTCAGCCACATTAATGCTTTTTTCCTTCAACAAATGAGGACAGTCACTCTAAAGACAACATGATAATGTACACTCACTGTAAGGATAGTCACAAATGAGGACATCTCACAGTGACTATCCCTTGTGTGATTGCCACTTGAATGTATTGCTATTCAGCCACATTAATGCTTTTCTTCTTCAACAAATGAGGATAGTCACTCTAAAGACAAGAGTGTACATTATCATGTTGTCTTTAGAGTGACTATCCTCATTTTTTGAAGAAGAAAAGCATTAATGTGGCTGAATAGCAATACATTCAAGTGGCAATCACACAAGGGATAGTCACTGTGAGATGTCCTCATTTGTGACTATCCTTACAGTGAGTGTACATTATCATGTTGTCTTTAGAGTGACTGTCCTCATTCTGTAAGTGTACATTATCATGTTGTCTTTACAGTGACTGTCCTCCTTCAAGTGGCAATTACACAAGGGATAGTCACTGTAAGACAACATGATAATGTAGAGAAATGTTGTCATTTGTATTTTCAACAGTGCTGAGAGAGGTTCCCTCCACGAAATCACAACTACAATTTCTGAGTACGTTGGGTTTATTTTTCTTTTGTCATTATTATGTAATCTTGTATTCAGCTGTTAGAGAGCTAAAATACCCAAAAATGAGGACATATCTATGTTGAATTTATTGTTAGCGGCTTTGGTTATTTAGAATGCTTCCCCACAGTACTTAATAGGATGCATTTGGTTTTCAAAGCTTTCACTGACTTGGATTCAAGATTCTGAGACTTTCACGTGCCTTGCTTCAGTTGTTTCCGCAAACAAATTGTGTGCCTTTTGTATGCTTCCACATTTTATATACATGTCCATCAGGGTAGTCACCACCACTATATTTGACAAAAACCCATCTTCAATTACTTTTTGGTGAATTTCCCTACCCTATTCTATGACTGTACCTCTGGTTTTAATGTATAAAAATGACCCAAATTTCAAAGGAAGTATATGATAAATTCCACCTAACACTTCCTAATCCCTGGACAGTGTCTTCTTACACTTTGAAACAAACAATTCCAAAGGGAATTAGCCTCTAGGGCACTGCAACACCCAAACCCACAATTCTTGGCTCTAAACCCTTCTTAACTAGGGCATTCTCAATCACCCGATTCTACACCCTTCAAATCCAAATTAGTGGATGATTCACCATCTCACAAACATTATACAATGTTCCACATTATAACAATCCACCCTTGCTTGGATAGATCACTCACTGCTATACATTAGCATTCAACTCAAGGTAATTTCCCACAGTTTATCCTGTGATCACACTATTTTCCACAAAACTTTGCCTATGCAATGTCAGTACTTCATAATACAAGTTAGTTATTGTCATCCCATGAATATTAGGCCTTCTATGTTACAACAAAATCAAAGTAAACTCATTCAAAACGGTTTAGAATGGATGAAAGAAATCCTTCTAACTCATGTATGTGTTAGTTCAAACAAATGAGGATAGTCACTCTAAAGACAACATGATAATGTACACTCACAGTAAGTGTACATTATCATGTTTTCTTTAGAGTGACTATGCTCATTTGTTGAAGAAGAAAAGCATTAATGTGGCTGAATAGCAATACATTCAAGTGGCAATTACACAAGGGACAGTCACTATGAGATGTCCTCATTTGTGACTGTCCTTACAGTGAGTGTACATTATCATGTTGTCTTTAGAGTGACTATCCTCATTCTGTAAGTGTACATTATCATGTTGTCTTTACAGTGATTGTCCTCCTTCAAGTGGCAATTACACAAGGGACAGTCACTGTAAAGACAACATGATAATGTAGAGAAACGTTGTCATTTTTATTTTCAACAGCGCTGAGAGAGATTCCCTCCGTGAAATCACAGCTACAATTTCTGAGTACATTGGGTTTATTTTTCTTTTGTCATTATTATGTAATCTGGTATTCAACTGTTACATAGCTAAAATACCCAGAAATGAGGACATATCTGTGTTGAATTTATTGTTAGCGGCTTTGGTTATTTAGAAGTTTAATTTTATTTGGTCATCTTTCAAGCACAAACATTTTGTGGACCGTAACGTCTTCATTGTTTTGGGTATGCAATGAAACAGCCCTAACTTGCGACTACCTTCACAGTACTGCAAAACCGAAGAGGGAAAAGCAAGTTAGGATGGAAATAAACAAACTTAAAACTCAGACTTAAGAAAGATGAAGGTAGTGCTTCAAAAGGCCGATGCCCTAAACATAGGAAAACACAATACCACCATTAAACAATTCCCTAGTCACCGTATCAATGCTGCCAGCTCCGTACCAGTATGCTGACTGCTCACTTTCATCCTGTGATAAAGGTAACTTCATTAATCATACTTGAAATGGCAGCATACGAACTAAAGCTGATGAACATTTATAAACTAAAAGTTTAAAACTACAGATTACAAATGTAGTAGTTTCATACGAAAAGAACTTGATGTCTGAAATTTACCATTAGAAGTATCCAAAGGAATACCACAGTACTATTGAACTTGGAGAATCGGAGATGATCTACACAGCAAGGTTCAACAGCTGTAAGGACTGTTACACCATCTTTAGCATTTGAATACATTTTCTCCTTGGCTTCTAGTGGATCCTCAAAGACCCCCAATGACATTTTCCGTACAATTATCAATTGTTTGTCAGTATGAGATATTAATAAATAAACATTAATCACAATATTAGGCAAACAATGTTCTTGATGTCTGAATCTAAATCACAGAAAGCTCTAATAAAGCAGTTCTCAGTTTCACATTAAACTAAGTTTCAATTTCAAATGGTTATAATAATTTTTGCAAGTTATAAGTAGCTGGTTACAATATATGACATAAAAAGAAAAAAAATCATTTCTATTCTTTTCTTCTTTTTCTCTTTCAACGAAGCTTTTGCACCACACAAATGCATACCAAGAATTTCTCAAGAGGTTTCAAGACCATTGCATACCAAACTTCTTCTCTGTAGATGCTACTGTGTGTCGTGGTCCAAACGGGCCCATAAATGTGGTTGAATAACAATACATTCAAGTGGAAATTACACAAGGGACAGTGACTATGAGATGTCCTCATGTGTGACTATCCTTGTCACAAATGAGGACATCTCACAGTGACTGTCCCTTGTGTAATTGCCACTTGAATGAGGACAGTCACTGTAAAGACAACATGATAATGTACACATAAAATGAGTGTACATTATCATGTTGTCTTTACAGTGACTGCCCTCATGTTGTATATTCTTCTCTGTAGATGCTACTGTGTGCTAGGGAACTTCTTAGAACTATTGGTATATTCTTAGAGCTTGTTACACCTGGAATATTCTTCTCTGTAGATGCTACTGTGTGCCGTGGTCCAAACGGGCCCATAAATGTGGTTGAATAGCAATACATTCAAGTGGAAATTACATATATTATAATGTATCTGTCTAGTCCTCATGACTGCTCATAATAGTACAAGTGATATTTTTTTGGGAGTGGGGAAAGGTTCGAGACTTTCACCTGTATGAAGAATCCTTTCTACCTAACACAAAAATGCACCCCATAAAACATCTGATTGGTTTGAGTATCTTTGAACTATTTGGGTCTATTGACAACACTAGACCAGTGTATATAGAATGACTAATTTCATGCAAGACAATGTGATGCAGAGTGGTCAGCAAGAAACTTGGTCTTAAGCCCCAACCCACTTCAAGACACCAAAATGTTACACCTAAGAAATTTAGCCTTTGATTCTATCAGACCAGTTTAAAAACTCTATACTAGAGGGACTTCAAAGGTTTCAAGATACTTCTAACACTTTATTGACTCAATCCCAACCAAGACCAAATTTCCTTTTAGGGACAAGTTCCCTGATTTTCTACCAAAAGAGACTTTATTGATCCTAGGCTTTTCCAACCCAATAAAACATTTGAAAACTCTTAAGATTCCCTAAAACATGTAGAATCATGCATTGGTTGTGTTCCAAACAACCCAAGACATCAAAATCACAAATAGACCTAGTGACTCTAGTAGGTCTCCAAAACCTGTTCTGCAGCAATAACTCTTCAATTTGACAAAGGACCTTATGAACTTATATGTTTTTTGAGTACCCTTTTTGATGTTCTAACAATCCTCCAACTCCCAGACCCTGACTCCACTCCAGCATATCAATGTCCTTATTGAGTCCGCAGACCTAATGCATGCCTTTGGGTGTGGGTTCCAAAACAAGGCATTGAAAATGGGTGCATGAAACCAAGATCAGAGTTTGAAGATGTCCACCATGCTCTAAAGATCTAGATTCAACAAGGTTTGAGGTCCTTTACTTGCCGCTACCCTCTGATCTTGCATAATCCATCAACTCCTAGTAAAGAACATTGAGATTCTTGACCTAGGGCTTGCTCTCGAAATTCTCTGGCTTAGTATCCTGTTCCAAAGCTTTTAAAATATGAAAATAAACCCCCTTAACTTGCATTTTAAAAAGAACAGAGGATATCCTATGGTTTATTTGCAAGTTAAGGCCATTTCAATGCAATAACCCTAAAAATGAGGGTTTGACAGAACAACAGATAAGAAAAAGGAATAACTTTGATATAAGGTGTCTTGAATCTACCAAATAAACTCTCAAAGCATAAGATATAAATACTCTAACTTCCACACTGGTCTTCCCTCCCTTTCACATCCGTACACTGTACAGTGCTTGAAGGAAATGCACAGAAAAGGCTCTGAAATAGTGGCTCTATCTGATAGAGAGTCCATGCTAGGCTTCATGACTAACCTAGAGCACATTCCTTGTTATGGAGGAAGTTTGAATGGTGAAGAACTTATGGAATGGATAGAGGACCTAGATAACCATTTTGACTACAAGTATCTTATTAATAACCATTTTGACTACAAGTATCTTATGGATAGAGGACCTTGATAACCATTTTGACTCATTTAGTATCTTATTGAGCTTCACTTTGTTTCGAGAATATAGTTTAATATTCTCTACTAAACAGGGCCAACCACATGAAGGTGGAAGCTCATTTGGCCCCACCCCCCTCCCCCTAACATCACTCTACATTCCCCGTTAACATCTAACATTCATTCATTCTTTCAATTATTAATAAAATGTAACATTCAATCAATATCACATGATAACATTCATTAACACATTAGATTCGTTAACACGCAACATTCATCAATATGAAAATAAACACATAATTCATGAACATTCATTAGCACATAATTAAATTCATTGAGACATAAAATTCAGTCATTATCAATTAAGGTATTTAGATGACAATCATTTCTTTTTTCTCTTTCTAATTTTTTTTTCTATGTAAGCTCTAAGAGGAGCATCAGTGTTATCATCAATATCCCCCTCATCAGTTGTTTTGTTCTCTGTTCTTGATGATCTCAAATTCCTATGCTGCTGCAAAGGGGGGTCCTCTACAATAACAAATAAAAGAGTTAAATTTAAAATATTTAATTATAATTGTTACAAGTATTTAATTATTTTAAAGAACATAACTGTGGCGCTCTTTAATTACCTGATCTGGCCACATCATTTTGTCTAGACTCAACCTCAACATGCTCATGAGCACCGACCCCTCGATCCTCTACAGTTGCTATACAAAATGTTACATTAATCCAAACACCAATTGTAATTACATATAAAAATTTTAATAGCAAATGTATACCTCCACCACTAGGTTGCACATCATGTGAACCTTCATTATGCATAGATTGTGTAGAAGGATTGTCAGGCTGCATTCCAATATCCTACACATTGTTATCATTGCTTTCTTAAAACAGATATACTCACTTTATATTAGAACTTAACATCAAATAGACTAATTGGTAAAGTATTCAATTTGAAATAAATTTCATTTAGCTTATTTACCTGTGGCTCAGATGCATCATTATTTGAACCTTGCACACTGATTTCAGCTCATAGCCATTCAGCCACAGCTCTATAGCCTTGTTGGAAGCCAATTCTCTTGTCCTCTTCTGTGAGGCATCTATTGAACTCTAACCCCTACATTTTTGCTTGGTATGGTGAATTTTACTTGCATTGTTTGATCAAAAAAAAATTCCTTGCAATATATAAAAAAATTAATACAAGTTTTCATTTACTAATACTTACAACTCATGCTTGAAGTTTGGAAAAACCACCAGAGCCGAGCTTGTGTGTCCCGTGCTTTTCTAATCTTGCCTTTGTTGCCTTTGATGTGTCAGGCAATCTATGAAAAGTTTGAAATATGTTAGAGACCAGTACAGGAAAAATTTAGAGGTTAATTAGTACATAATTACAGGAAAAATTTAGAGGTTAATTAGTACATAATTACATTCTCAAAAGTATCACATACCTTGCTCTACTCTCTACTAGCGTAATTCCTTTTTTCATGTCAGATTTATACTTTCCATCCAAAATCAAAGCCTGCCACTTAGCCTCAAGAACACAGGGTGGACGCTCGTGCCTAGGGTTAACCTCTAAATATTTCCTGTACTGGTCCCTAATATACTTCAAACATAAACCAGCTATTTCAAGGAGCTTGTTTCTCTCGAATGCACGAGGTCCAAAAAGCTGGGTCATACTATGTACAAGATCATCCTTCAACTTTTTATCTTGGTTATTCCACCTTTTAAGTAAAAAAAAACATGTTAGACTCATAAATGAAGAGAAGCTACCTTTAATATAGTTCAAGAAATTGATGAAAAGGAAAACTATTCTAGCAATGATATGAAATCAAAATAGTGGTTTGGGGTTTTAGTTAGGATATGATGTTCCACCATGTACGTAGAGTGGGCCCGAATATCCGCAAACACTCGTCACCAAGTTTTCACCAAAAAATATCATTCCCTACAAAATAATCATGGGATCATTAGTCGATGAAGAGTGATCAAAAACTAAATTACTATTATATCACTATAGAATAATAATAACTTTAAAGTACCTGGAACTTTGGCTACTTTTAAGGGAATGCCTTCATCATCACTGATGATCAATATGCAATCCTTCACCGTTCCCGTACCAGGAACACGGGAACATCCAGGAAATGATGCTGCATCAGGACTTGTTGCATCTCCTATTGCAAAAAATGAAAACCATTATCAAATGCCTCCAAGAAATAATACTTCAAGGGAAATAAATTGGTGCAGAGCACCCATGGCACAAACACAATCAAGGGATCTACATCGTAAACACATAACACTTAAACACATAACAAAAGAGAGAAAAAGAGGGATTTGTGTACCAGTAGATGGTGCAACAGTTGGTGCATTTAGGCTGTGTGTTGTTGACATGGCAGTCGGCAAGACATTTGTGGCTGTCCTGGATGGAGGCGGTGTTGTCATATCATCATGGAAAGGAGCTAAAGAATAAAATTGTTAGAGCATGCATAAATATAGAACGCGTGGACTAGCATGGACAAGATTGTTAGAGCATTAAACAAAAAGATTGTTTGAGCATGTATTGTCAATGATTATGATCATTCCTATATATATTCAGTGGAAAACACAAGTGGGGAATGGAACATGTGATCTACCTGAACCACTTCCAGTACCAACCTCATTATGGGAATGGGGTTCAAAATTACGCAAATAACTCTGTAAAGACAATGCATCCATATTTTAATTAATGTCATAAAAGAGCATAACATAAAAACCATTATTGAACTCTTGTAATAATTAAAAATTTCATTAATACTTACTTTAAAGTTTTCAGAAGTGTGCAACAACTCAGCTGCCCTGTCTTTTATTTCCTGAGTCTGAGGATGTATGGATACCAAACGTAGAAGTTCTTTCCCAATTTTCTTTAGCATCTTTTTAATGGAACCGATCGGGTCATCGGTCTCTGCTAAATCAATAAAAAAAGGGTCCACAAGGGGGGACTCCTGAGGGACTACAGGTTGCTTTCCCTCTCTCCGACCACCAGCCCTCTGTGACAACAATAGTATTAGTATTATCAAAATTACTCCAAAATAATGAAGAAAATAACATTAAAAAAAATAACATTTTGCTTCTATCTAGTTTGCACAATTACAATGAGTTTTGCCTACTCATGTGTAGATGAGCTAGGAATATCGTCACCATCACCTTTGGGCGGTTGCTCCATATTGTGCCCCTGTGTCAAAGATCAAGTATAAAAATGTTAGCCAAAAATTTAATAACTAAATGGTATGTTGGAGTCATTGATTAGAAGTTGGTTTAATAGTATGTACCACCCCCATGATAGTAGCCTCGTTTGTATTTATGTAGTTCAAATTGTAATCAATAAGCAGCTCTTCCCCTGCACGTATTGATTTTATCGCACAGATGAATACACGATTTCCCTCGCGCACCTCAAATATGCAATTGGGTTGCTTTATAGTTGACCCAGGTCGTGTACTATTTATAAAACCCGCAATATTCCCTATTTCTTTTGGCCTTCCATCAATGTATATAGCCACACTTTTACTTTGATTATTGTCTTGCTGTTGTATATAATTTGCCGAGAGTGCATACCTACGCATACTTTTTTTATATTGAACAATATGCATCCAACTTTTGTAATCGTAACATGGTCCAACATACTCCATCAATTCAGAAACTTTGTTGTAAGACACCTTTATGCCATCCATAGAAAATAGGCCCAAACCATGTAATGATGATGGTGCTATGCGATATATCCTCTCATTAACACAAAAATCAGTGTTTATTGGAGGAAGTTCCTTGGGTACCCAATGTTTCTATAGATGTTGGTACCTCAAGGGCACCTCGATGTCGCCTTTCATCTCATCATCATAAGAACATGACCCCCCTTGAGCAAGGAAAAATTTCATGTGTTTATTGAATTTCCTTCTAGTCCTTTGACCTCTAGTTAATCTCCCTATTCTAGATAAACTGCATGTCTCACTTTCCTCTTCTATTCCTATATTTCCCTCACTCGAGGAAGACACTTTTGACAAATACCTATTTGCTGGTACCTACAAATGGGAGAGATCTTAGAAGACATCAATCTTACTATTGATAAGTGTATTAAATAGACTTTCTATAAGGTGTATTGACTTATACCTGTCGATCCATGAGACTGTGCAGGATGCTCTTGAAAGGGGTTTAATTTCTTGCAAATGTAATTCAATTATCGTGAGAATAATCACATCATAATCATAATCACATCCATCATAAGCATCACATAAAAATTAAAAACATTAAAACGTACACATTATAACACTTAAATCAGGCTCACATTATAAGCCTGCTAGGGAAGTAGGCCTACTGAAGGGCTAAAACTGGGTTTTTGTATTAGTTGATGAGTTGAGGGCTTAGTAACCTTGGGGACATGCTATTTGAAGTTGTTTGATGTGTGTGGTGGAGGTGGAGGAAACACCTAGTTAAGGTGAAGTCAAGTTTGGAGCCTATTGAGGCATTGTGAGCATTTGATAGTTTGTTGATTAGATTGCTTGGATGAATCCATTGGATGGATTGAGGGACATTGGGATTATTCCAAAGATTTAGAATGCTAAGGTGGCATAAGGATTTGGTGTGCACTCTGATAGGTTATGGAGTTGGCTTGGATCAAGGAGAGTGATCTTATGAAGATGCTTCGTTGGTGTTGTGAGAACACTTACAAATGCTTTTGACCTGAAAGAAAATAAGGCTCAATACATTCATGCATCAATATGTGTTTTAAATAGTTTTATTTAATTAATTTAGATTAATAGTTAATTTAGATTAGCAGTATTCTATTTGTAGTTGAAACTTGTAGCTTTTAAATAGATAATGAATAAACTATGTAACCATTTAAGACAAATATATTTCTATCAAGAAATGAATATTAAATACATTAAGGATTGATGGCATACGTTTAAATTTCATCATCATCATCCTCATCATCATCATCATCATCATCATCATCATCATCATCATCATCATCATCATCATCATCATCATCATCATCATCCTCGTCATCGTCGTCATCATCATCATCATCATCATCGTCATCGTTGTCATCATTGTCGTCATCATCAACATCATCATCATCAACATCAACATCATCTTCATCATCATCATCAGTAGCAGCATCATCGTCATCATCTTCTTCTTCTTCTTCATGAAAATTTGTCTCAGGAACATCATCCAATAATTGTCGATCGTGATCATCATCTACATCATCTTCTACTTCTTCGGTATCTTCTTCTTCCATCGCATTATACTTTATCTGCCTTCCTCTCGGTTCATGTCTAACAACAAATGACCAACCCAGTTTATGTGAAATCTTTGAGTAAAATACTTGCTCACATTGGCTTGGAAGAACATAGGGCTCATCCCCAACTGGCTCAAACGACCTTGTATTAACCATTGTAAATCCATTATCATGTTCAATAACAGTTCTATTAGGATCATTTGGATTAAGTCGTAGCCTGTACCATTTGACAATGAAGAGTACTAATTTGAAGGAACTAAAGTCGCACTCAAGTATATCATCCAAAATGCCATAGTATTGATTTTTAGACTCTTGAGGATGTAAGTCATTTCTAGATGAAATATTAGTCACTTGAAAGACTGCAGTTATTCCAGAATCACAAGTTTTCTTCGTGTCATCCAACACTTTGATGCGAAATTTTTGACCATTACAAAACATACCCTTGTGGTGTTTAACCTGCAATAATATGTGAAACATTTCAAAATTATTATATCATGAGTTGATAAACATACGGGTGATTAATAATTTTGTACATACCTGGAAATCTCTTAAACCATATGCTAAATCTATTTCCCTTTGCGTAACATTAGAATCTCCATTACGATGAGCTTCTTTAACCAATGAAGATACACCTTCTCATGTTAATGTGTGACCAGAATGTTGACATCGTTCAATCCATACCATCATCCAATCAAGATTGTTTGCAATATGCAAATGTAGTGCATCCCACTCTCAAGCAACTGTACAAAAAAAAAATAGACGACTTACGACCGATTTATTTTGAAGATTAAGAAATAATTTATTACAATAACATCTTATAATTTATTACTTGTCACTTTCCTCAATCTACCTTTCCCCATCAAGTACTCCCCTTTGAATTTTTTAAAAGGGTCGAGATCCCAAATGCGATCTACATGGATATTTGAAGAAAAGTTAGGAAGATATTCAGTAATGTACACCATAGTCTGGTATACCATGTATCCCTCTACCATAGAACCCTCAGGATGTGCTCTTTGTCGAACCAAAGCCTTCAAAGATTTCAAGTGCCTCTCAACCATCCACATTGACCTAGTGTGTGCAGGTCCACACTATTCAATCTCCTCAACTTGGTGTATGAGGTAGTGTTCTTGTGCATTGAAAAAAGTTGGAGGTAGACACTTTTGCATTTCACACAGTAAATGAGGAATTCTTCTCTTCCAATAGTTTATATCTTCTTTATGGATTTCTTTAGATGACAACCACCTACATTAAGAGATTCAAGTCACAAAAAATATATAAATACGAGACTTTACAAAATAATATACAATAGATTACATAGCAAGAAAAACAAATCGCGAATATAATAAATATATACAACAAATTGAACAGATATTACTGCTTACCTCATGTATTTTCCAAGATCATATATCACTTGTTTGATGTTATTGTTGAAGTGCTCTGGGAGAGATAGAGGTAGCACGTACTGCAGTAATTATAAACTAATCATTTCATTATTTTCTAACATAACATAATGAATAGTACACGTAGTTTATGAATATATTGTAAATATAGAAGAACATAACTTACCTTGATGAAAGTATGCCAATCATGCATTTTGAGCCCTGGCCCAAATTCACTTTTCTTTGATATGAGATTGCTTATGTTTGCAGCAAATCCTGTGGGAAATCAAATTTTTCGTATGACTTCTTTTATGGCATCACTTTGCTGCTCCATT
Organism: Chamaecyparis obtusa; assembly: GCA_027943335.1. Classification (NCBI taxonomy): domain Eukaryota; kingdom Viridiplantae; phylum Streptophyta; class Pinopsida; order Cupressales; family Cupressaceae; genus Chamaecyparis; species Chamaecyparis obtusa. The sequence goes on from BSBK01014239.1 coordinate 23,487, forward strand.
AATAACCAAGGAAGGGCACTTATATTAATCTGATCTCTATTGCTATTTGAGTGAATGAAATTCTTCAGTGCATGATTGGATTCATGAATGTCATTACAAATTTTGACAATTTTTTCTTTGTCACGCCTTCCATCCAGTATTTTCCACAATGTCTCTGTTATATTCTTTCCAATATGCATAGGATCAAACAAATGCACAATTTGTACGTCCTCGTAGTAGGGAAACCTACTAAATTGTCTGGGATAGCTTTTTAGTCCCTTTGGAAGGTTGTCAGTAGTGCCTTGACGACCTTCACGATCATCAATTACATAATTAGTAAACAAAAATCACAATAGAAATATATAAATTACAAACATAAACCATTAGGTGGAATGACATTACCTCAACAATTAATTCTATTATATTCCAACTTCCATAGGCAAGGTGTCATTCTTCGTGGCTTTGATGTAGTCTCCTCTTTCCCATTGAAAAGATGTTTTTCCATACTTCGATACTTATGATTCCTGTGGAGGAAGTGTCTGTACTCATCAAACACCTGCTTTCCTAAACTTTTTGAATGACGAGATTTCATCTTTGGACCACAAACTGGACATGCAAATTTTCCCTTTGTTTGAAGACCTACAAGATAATGACATAATTGGATTATTAAATATGTTGATTTTTATAATTAGAATTATCATGCGCAACTTGAATTCACTATAACATACCACAAAAATGTGTTAGCCCTGGGGCATCATGTATTGTCCATACAAGTATTGCATGGAATTGAAATTGTCTTTGTCCTATTGGTCTAGACACGTCATACATAGTGACACCGTTCCATAACTCCACCAACTCGTCAATAAGAGGCTCAATATATACATTCATATCTTTAACTTGATATTTACCTACTTGAATGAACAGTAACATTACATAATTATTGTGACCATTTTACTGTAAGATTTGTAAGTACATGTAAATTAATAACTATCAAATGATAAAATACCAGGAACAATCATTGCCAACATAATGTGCTCCCTCTTTATTGACATCCACGGAGGAATGTTATTGTTGATAACAAAAATAGGCCACATCGAGCAAATAGATCTCATCTCGCAAAATGGATTGACACCATCCACTGCCAATGAAAGCCTGAGATTACGAGGTTCTTCTTTGAAGTGTTGCCACTTTTCCTCTATGTGCATAAATGCCGAACCATCCGCAGGGATTTGAATAATGTCATCTCAACTTCTATTGCGTGCATGGTAATCCATAAATTGTGCCAAGCTAGTACACCTGAATAATTGTCGCATCCGTGGAATAATGGGGATGTAACGAAGAACCTTGTGAGGGACCTTTTTTGTTATTTGATCTGTTCGATATCTACTCATATGACATACAGGGCATTGTGTTGTAAATTCATGTTCTTTATAATATATAATATGATCATTGGGACAAGCATGTATTGCTTGATACTCCATTCTAATATCTTTCATAATAGCAGATAATTCTCGATATGAGCGAGGTAGAATATTTGATGGTGGTAACAAAAACTCGCCTATCAATCTACAGCAAAAAATATAAGTTGTTAATATAAACAATATTAGTGGTACATTATTCACCCTTTGTTAACTATAAAGACATATATGACATACCTTAACATACGTGACATTGTTATGTTGGATAAACCATTCATAACCTTCAAGTTCAACAACAACAATACAGCAGAGAGAAGAGTTGTTTGGGAGTCTTTGTATAGGGGCTCGTATGCCTTCTCAAGTAGAGGTACATCAAGGCTATCATCATCATCATGATCAGATCCGCTTGGACTAAATGTGTCATGGATCAATGTATTTATACCATCATCTTCAATTGTGTTTTCTGGTGCATGATCGTCATCTTCCATGGGATCATTATCTTCACCTTGGATATTCGCACCCCCATGTTCCTCCATATCATGTACTTCCCTGGGGAGATCAACCTATATAAAATTGATTAACATAAATAAACCATGATCTTCAACTCATCATCAAGTGATTTCATATGTATATAAATTGTTAAAATGATATAATGAACAACTTACCAGTGGATGATAGTCATGCCCCCCTTCAATGTGACCATTCTCCCTACAATGTCTCTTAACTATTTTGATTAGCAGTCTTCTACGGTTTAAGCCCTTACAAATTTTACAGGGACAATAACATTTTCCATCACCTTTTCTTTTCAAGTTAGACCACAATCTAGTGATTGTCTCCCTATTTTGTTCTTCACTTATATTATCTGACATGATCATTCTTCGCTGGAAGCAAAAATTGGGCTATGAAAACTTCGGTCTACAACTTTCAGTGACTAAGCAAAATTGTCAAAAGTACACAAATCTTCTTAGACCTAGTTAAATCCTTTAATATTTTAAAAGTCGAGTTAAAATATACATTAGATTAAGAAATATACAATTTTCATACCTGAGCACGTGGCTACGACTAGTGCAATGGTCTTCTTGCTTAGCTCTAGAAGCTCTCTAGCAATCAAAACATATAAGCTACAAGGCAAGACATATTACATGACATGGAAAAAGGATTAAAATATACATTAGATTAAAATATATACAATTTTCAAACCTGAGCGTGTGGCTATAACTCGTGCAATGGTCTTCTTGCTTAGCTCTAGAAGCACTCCAGCAATCAAAACATATAAGCTATTAGAATTCATTAACTTTCTGTAATTGGAAAACTCTATTTGATATTAGACCGTAAACTACTACTATTCTCTCCATAAGAACTAAGTACAAAATTCTTTCAAGTTCACATCCATGATTCCCTTTAGATTAAAATATACAGCAAAAATAAGCTAAAAGTCTAGTTAAAATATACATTAGATTAAAAAATATACAATTTTCAAACCTCAGCGCGCGGCTATAACTCGTGCAATGGTCTTCTTGCTTAGCTTTAGAAGCTCTCCAGCAATCAAAACATATAAGCTACAAGGCCTAATAGCAATTTCAAAACAAGGGTCATCAAAAGAACCAAAAACAATGTGTGCAAACAATACCTTGTGAAGTGGTATAGACAATTAGAAGATGCTACTATGTGCTAGGGAACTTCTTAGAACTGTTGGTATATTCTTACAACTTGTTACACCTGGGATATTCTTCTCTGTAGATGCTACTATGTGCCATGGTCCAAATGGGCCCATAAATGTGGTTGAATAGCAATACATTCAAGTGGCAATTACACAAGGGACAGTCACTGTGAGATATCCTCATGTGTGACTGTCCTTGTCACAAATGAGGACATCTCACAGTGACTGTCCCTTGTGTAATTGCCACTTGAATGAGGTCAGTCACTGTAAAGACAACATGATAATGTACACATACAATGAGTGTACATTATCATGTTGTCTTTACAGTGGCTGCCCTCATGTTGTATATTCTTCTTTGTAGATGCTACTACGTGCTAGGGAACTTCTTAGAACTGTTGGTATATTCTTACAACTTGTTACACCTGGGATATTCTTCTCTGTAGATGCTACTGTGTGTCATGGTCCAAATGGGCCCATAAATGTGGTTGAATAGCAATACATTCAAGTGGCAATTACACAAGGGACAATCACTGTGAGATGTCCTCATGTGTGACTGTCCTTGTCACAAATGAGGACATCTCACAGTGACTGTCCCTTGTGTAATTGCCACTTGAATGAGGAACAAGGAGGAAGTGATACAATAATAGGGGGGTGATCATTTTAAAATGTGTTGGACAACAAAAATGCTATGCACGGGGTAAAACATGGGCTCAAACCTTAAGAAAACTAGAGACTAACAACAAAGAAAATGTACCTCATGATACTTATTGAGCTTAAAGCATAAATAACCTACTATGTACAAGAAGGAAGGATAAACTATTAATAGAAATGTTTAAGATGGATCCTATTTATCAATATCTCAAAAGGATTACCTTCCATGTTTTCCAACTCAAAAACATAATTTTCTTTGTAGCGAGAAATATAGAAAGGACCCTCCCATAAGGCATCAAACTTTGTATGTTGACTTGGATTGGCTGCTCTTTCATTGTACTTCAAAATCATATCATTTTTCTTAAGAGGGGGATTGCATACCTCTTGTCAAACCCACATTATACTATTCTTTGGTGATGTGTCAAGGCATTATAAGCATTCTCATAAGCTTCTTGTAGATTCAACAATTTTACTAATATGACATTCATCGCACCATCTTCCTCTACTTCAATTAATGTTAGAAGTTGTAGACCTAGGATTTCCATTGATATAGGAAGAACAACTTCTATTCCATTGGCGAACTGGTGCCGGAGCACGTCACACAACCAATTTGGAGATGGAGATTATACAGACTTTCAGGACAAATCAGAGGGATGGAATACATAAACAGGGTCAACAGGTCAATTGGAGGATCTTAGCACCTTTAATGTTATTAAAATAATGCAATACTTCAATGAGTTTGTAATGATGTCCTTATTAGGACTAAAAGCTTGTTTACAATGGACTGAGATTGTCCAAAGTTCAATAATGTTCTAAGAATCTAGAATAGGCTAGTGCGGAAGTTTAAGTCTTTTGGAAAGTTTAATAATCATAAGAGATCAAAGTTAGTGAGTTTAGTGGTCTTTGGATTAAAATAATTCAATTAATTATAAGTTGGAATTTTTGAATTTTCAAAATCCAACGGTTAGCTAACAATGGAGGGAGTTAGTATTTAGGATTTAGTTAGGCTCAAACTAAGCTGCAACCGATGAAAATTGGTTGGATTAGTTTTTGAGAAGTTATAAAGAATCTTATATATATCTCTGTTACGACAAAGAAGGGAGATATATACGGACTGCAACAGTAAGAAATATAAAAATCTTAGTTTTTGCAACTCCATTTATCTTGGAAGTCTTAGTTTGTTTGAACTAACACATACATGAGTTAGAAGGATTTCTTTCATCCATTCTAAACCATTTTGAATGAGTTTACTTTGAATTTGCTGTTGCGCGGGTGTATGGACTGGTGAAGGAAACAGCGAGCAATAAACTTTAATTTCTGCAAGTTCCTTGATCTTTTAAGTCTCAAATCATTTGGTTTGATTATTCAATTATTCTTGTTATTGAATGAGTTTACTATTATATTAAGACTGCTGTCGCGCCAGTCACTGCTAAAACAGTCATTCTTTTGTCTAGACTTGTCATTGCAGTAGAGTTTTAGAGATAATGAAGATCATCCCATGAACATAGAAGGCCTAATATTCATGGGATGACAATAACTAACTTGTATTATGAAGTACTGACATTGCATATGCAAAGTTTTGTGGAAAACAGTGTGATCACAGGATAAACTGTGAGAAATTACCGTGAGTTGAATGCTAATGTATAGCAGTGAGTGATCTATCCAAGCAAGGGTGGATTGTTATAGTTTGGTTTTATACCTCCCAATTGCATTTGTTTAAAAAATTTTGGAGGTTTTTAAACAAATGCAATTGGGAGGTATAAAACCAAACTCAACCACTTTTGCCAGCATTCTTCAAGCATATGCCAAAATGGGATCTTTAGAACAGGGTAGGGAAATTCACCAAAAAGTAATTGAAGATGGGTTTTTTTCAAATATAGTGGTGGTGACTACCCTGATGGACATGTATATAAAATGTGGAAGCATACAAAAGGCACGCGATTTGTTTGCGGAAACAACTAAAGCAAGGCACGTGAAAGTCTCAGAATCTTGAATCCAAGTCAGTGAAAGCTTTGAAAACCAAATGCATCCTATTAAGTATTGTGGGGAAGCATTCTAAATAACCAAAGCCGCTAACAATAAATTCAACACAGATATGTCCTCATTTCTGGGTATTTTAGCTCTCTAACAGCTGAATACTAGATTAAATAATAATGACAAAAGAAAAATAAACCCAACGTACTCAGAAATTGTAGCTGTGATTTTGTGAAGGGAATCTCTCTCAGCGCTGTTGAAAACACAAATGACAACCCGCTTGATTTCATGGAGGGAATCTCTCTCGATGCTGTTCAAAACACAAATGACAACCCGCTTTGTTCAAAACACAAATGATAACCCGCTTGATTTCGCGGAGGGAATCTCTCTCGGCACTCTTGAAAACACAAATGACAACGTTCCTTTTTTTTTTTGCACTTATATCCCAACAACATCGCAATTGCGATGGTGTCGGGCTATATTTGAAAAAAAAAAAGCCAAAACCGCTTAACATTTCCCTGTCGTCGCAAATTGTCGTCGCAATTTCACCCCAAATGTATTAGTGACAATTCAAGGAGATATCCTATCTAGCAACAATGTATACCATATTCTTAGTGAGGGATATTGACACCTACATCCAAGAGTATAGATAATCATGAAAAGGATATGTCACTCATGGAAAAGGATCCTCAAATGAAAGAGATCTTATCAACAAGACCACCACCAAAGAGGAGTGCATTAGATAAAATATCATCTTTCAAAAAGGAGGGAACAAAGATTCAATCACCAAGCCCCCTAAAAACAAGAGGAATCTTTGAAATGAGGGAAACAACTCTAACACCAAAGCAAGGGTGAAAAGTTTATAAAGAACATAATTTACAACATAGAGAAGAAGTGACAACTTAGGACAACAACTTCTCATGTAAGAAGGTTATCCATAGTCAAAAAATCTATCAATATGATGAAATAATACTTCAATATAAACAAATGCCACTAAGCTAAGGAAAGTAGTTCCCTAGATAAAAAGAAAGAAGGGAGAACCTTGCCCCCCAGGGATGAAAGGCAAGGGATACCTTTGCAAAACACATGTCCTAGACAAGATATCTTGAATGACAGAAGAGAGCAATGGATGAAAAGCTATCATAATAAACACCATGAAAACATAACCAATTAAGCTCAAAGCATGAATATAATTGATTCTAGAGGATAGGAAGAAATATACCTCTTGCCCCCTAGTTTAAAAGAGAAAAGATCTATGTTATATATGAATGAGGAGTAAAAGTATGAAGAAATCTCAAAGGAGAAATTTCTTTTCTTTTATCTTTATAGATCAGATAATAAGGAGAAGGTACTTTGAAGAATCTTTTCACATCTACATCATGAACCATAGTTTGAACCTCAACATAAGTATGGGAACAACTAGGAATAGAAGATGAAGAATTAGGAATCAGATTAGGAAAGATAGGAATATGATTAGGAAGTTTAGGAACTAGATTAGGAAGGATACAATTAGGATTAGGAAGATTAGGAACACTAGTAAAAGTGTAGGAAGTGATATGAATGGAAGAGACAACCAATGGAACACTTGGAACCATAGTTGGAAAAGGATTTAAATAGATATAAGTAATACTATGGTAAGAAGGTTGTGAGGTAGGATCTTGATTTCCTATAAGATCACCACTAAGAGGAAGAGCATTAAGGGAATACATATCTTTCTCCACTAATGTCTTGTCACTAGAAGGAATCCCAAATGGAAGTGAGGGATTTATAATGTCATCTTCTTTCGCATAAGGGAAGTGTGTTTTAGAGAATATGTCATACTTTTGTATAAAAAATTCTTCACAAGGATGGGCTAAATCAATGTATTTATCCAAGGGCTCATCCCAAAAAATAGAATTATCCACAATGGTTTCATGAGGAAGAGAGTAATACATGTCCAAATCCAAAGGTTCATCCCAAATAACAGGATTATCCATAACGATTTCATGAGGAAGAGAGTAATCAACATCATTATCCAAATGTTCATCCCAAATAGGAGGATTATCCATAATGGTTTCATGAGGAAGAGAGTAATCAACATCCAGATCCAAAGGCTCATCCCAAATAGAAGGATTATCCATAATGGTTTCATAAGGAAGAGATTAATCAACATCCAAATCCAAAGGTTCATCCCAAATAGGAGGACTATCATCCCTATCCATAAAGCACATTGTAGGAGTGTCATAAGTCATTAAAGCTTGATCCCTAAAGAGGAAAAAAGTTAAATTGTATTGTAAAATAGGCTCATAGAAAAGACATATATTAGGAGAAGAATTAACATCAATCCCTAACTCATATTTGTAAAGGTCAATTGAAGAGGTTGTGGAGGAGGGTGAAATAGGAATAGGATCAATGGAGATCTCATTCGAACAAATTTCATCCTCACTTCCATGTACCTCATTAAGGGATCTATCATCTTGAACAACAAAAGCCTCATCAAAGTACTCAAAACAAGAATCATACATGTTGAATACTAAAAGCATGAAAATGTAAATGTTTCTATATTTTTAAAGAATTTCTTTTATTTTTTTTTTATTTTTGAAATATAAATGCAAGGGCATAAATAAACCTAATCTTAATGGAAGAAAAGATTAACCAAAAATATAACATAATAGGGCATCTAATTCCACAAAAGAAAGGAGAGTAAGTATGTCAGGTTCACCAAAATGAATAAGATAAAATATGGATGGGGTCCTAGAACAATGGTTTGCACATAAAAGAGACCCCAAAACTAATATTTTACTATTACATTTGAATTGTGTTGATATGGAAAGTAAATGTAAATGACTAATGTTGAAAAGAACAGATAAAGGTACTTACCTCCTAAAAAGAACCTACTGTAAACCTTGTCAAACAGTCTCATAAATTGTTGATTTCCACATTCTTGAACCAAAACTGCGTGATCTAAAAAACCCATAAATCTTTTCCAATTCTAAGGGAGGTCCTCTTTGACCCTCATAAAAGGTCAAAGGATACATTTTTATTTTGAAGGTCGATCCTTACTTTGTTCAAAGATCCTAAAGTTTTCCGAAAAGGCTATCCAAATCTACTCTCAGATCTGAAATTCTGCACCTACACCTCCAAGAAAAAGGGGATTTTGTTGTTTGTTTGGGAGGGGGTTTGCCTTGGTCAAACCCTAGTTTGGAATCAACCTTAATATTTAAATTGAAATGGAGAATGCTAGCAAGTAGTAGAGATAGATCTAACAATGAAGCTATGACATTCAATAGATATGCAATTGTATTTGAAATGTAATCAAGTATGTTGATATGAAAGCTTCAACATAAAATCAAACCTCCATGATTGTATGCTTGGAATCCACCTTGAGGGAAGAATGAAATGGATCTTGAAGATGAAAAAAGGATCTTGAAGGAAGATCAGACCATCATGATGGCTAGATCTAGGGTTTCAATGAAGAATCTTGAATGCTTGAACCAAATCCCTTCAATGGCCTGAATGCTTGAATCATTGATCTTCAATGGAGAACTTGAATGGAGAAGAGGACTTGAATGCTTGAATGGATGATTTCTTGGATGGAATGCTTTCTTGATCACCAATGTCTGCTTGAGAATTTTTGAGCATAAAAACTTGATTGAGAGATATGTTTTCACAAAACTTGATGGAGAAAATGAGAGAGGAAGTCCTCCTTTTATAGTGAACTAGGGCACAATCCTCTAGAGGGGCCACCTTGGAGAATTAAATCCCAATTAGGTCCTAACCTTTAGAAAATATACCTAGATAAAATGTAATTAGAGGATTTACCATTTTGAAACTCAAAATGGCCAACTCAGAGGTGGGAAAACAAACATCCCCAAAACCCGATACCCGAAAATCAAGGATTTTGAAGATTTGAAGGAAGGGAGAAAAATTGAGGTTGGGACTGACCTAGTCAATTTGAGCTTGATCTTGACCTAGTCAGGTTTGAGGTCAACCCTGACCTAATTAGAATTAACCTAAAATTTGACCCTGGGCCTAGATTCAGTCAAAATCAGGTCAGGAGGTCCCGGGGATGCCCGGAGACCTAGAAATGATATTAGAAAGGAACAGAATGCTAGAGATAGACATAAAATATCATGATGACTATGATGAAGGATAGGAGGACCTATTTCTAAGTCATACCTAGAAAATAGAGCCATGGAAGAGGGACATTAAGGAGAATATTTAAGATCCTAACCCTAATTTCACCTAGAATGAAGCAGAAAAGAAGTGGAAAGAGGGAAGAAAGCTAGATCAAAGCAAAGATCATTTCAATGCATTCAAGATGACCCCAAACCACTTAGTTGAAGGGATAAATTCTCTTAACATTGAAGTGCTTCCTTTTTAAGATGATACAATGGGAACTTCCTAGGGGTCCTTACATGTGATAAGGCATACTAGCACACCTAGGAAGTCCCCATGACCCCTTTTGACACATTTGAACACTCAAGTGTGTCCAAAGGGGTCGTAGGACCCCTTAAGACACACTTGATCATTAAAATGTGTCCATAGGGGTCATGGGGACTTCCTAAGGGTCCTAACACATGCTAAGGCATATTAAGACCCCTAGGAAGTCCCCATGACCCCTTTTGACACATTTAAATGCAAAAGTGTGTCCAAAGGGGTCGTAGGACACTTTAAGACACACTTGTGCATTCCAATGTGTACATTAGGGTCATGGGGACTTCCTAGGGGTCCTAACGCATGATAATACATACTAGGACCCCTAGGAAGTCCCCATGACCCCTTTTGACACATTTGAACACTCAAGTGTGTCCAAAGGGGTCCTAGGACCCCTTAAGATAGACTTGAGCATTCCAATATATCTATAGGCGTCATGGGGACTTCGTAGGGGTCATAACATGTGATAAGGCATAGTAGGACCCCTAGGAAGTCCCCATGACACCTTTTGACACATTTGAATGCTCCAGTGTGTTCGAAGGGGTCATAGGACCCTTGAAGACATACTTGAGGATTCCAATGTGTCCATAGAGGTCATGGGGGCTTCCTAGGGGTCCTAACATGTGATAAGGTGTACTAGGACCCGTAGGAAAGGCCCATGACCCTTTTTGACAAATTTGAATGCTCAAGTCTATCTGAAGGGGTTGTAGGACCCCTTAAGACACACTTAAGAATTCCAATGTATCCATAGGGCTCATGGGGACTTCCTAGGGGTCCTAACACATGATGAGGCATAGTAGGACCTGTAGGAAGTCTCGATGACCCCTTTTGACACATTTGAACACTCAAGTGTGTCTGAAGTGGTCAGAGGATCCCTTAAGACATAGTTGAGCATTCCAATGTATCCATACTGGTCATGGGGACTTTCTATGGGTCCTCACAGGTGATAAGGCATAGAAGGATCCCTGGGAAGTCCTCATGACCCCTTTTGATACATTTGAATGTTCAAGTGTGTCCGATTGGGTCATAGGACCCCTTAAGACAAACTTCCACATTCTAATGTGTCCATAGGGGTCATGGGGACTTCCTAGGGGTACTAACATGTGATAAGGTTTACTGGGACCCCTAAGAAGTCCCCATGAACCCTTTTCACATATTTGAATGCTCAAGTGTGTCTAAAAGGGTTGTAAGACCCTTTAAGAGACACTTGAGCATTCTAATGTGTCTATAGGAGTCATGGTGCCTTCCTAAAAGTCCTAATGCATGATAAGGTGTAGAAGGACCCCTAGGAAGTCCCCATGATGCATTTTGACACATTCAAATGCTAAAGTGTGACTAAAGGTGTCAGACGACCCCTTAAGAAATACTTCATCATTTCAGTGTGTCCATATGGGTCATGGAGACTTCCTAGGAGTCCTAACATGTAATAAGGTGTGCTAGGATCCCTAGGAATTCCCCATGACCCATTTTGACACATTTGAATGCTCAAGTATGTCTGAAGAGGTTTTAGGACCCCTTAAGACACACATGAGCAATCTAATGTTTCCATGGGGGTCATGGAGATTTCCTAGGGGTCCAAACACATGATAAGGTGTACTAGGACCACTAGGAAGTCCCCATGACACATTTTGACACATTTGAATGCTCAAGTGTGTCCAAAGGGGTCATCAGACCTTGTAAGACACACTTGAGCATTCCAATGTGTCCATAGGGTTCATTGGGACTTCCTAAGGGTCTTAATTCATGATAAGGCATACTACGACCCCAAGGAAGTCCTCATGACCCCTTTGGACACATTTGAACACTCAAGTGTGTCTAAAGGGGTTGTACGACCCCTTAAGACACACTTGAGCATTCCAATGTATCCATAGTGGTCATGGGGACTTTGTATGGGTCCTAACAAATGATAAGACATAGGACCCCTAGGAAGTTCCCATGACCCCTTTTGAAACATTTTAATTCTCATGTGTGTCTGAAGGGGTTGTAGGGCCCCTTAAGACACACTTGAGCATTTCAATGTGCCCATAGCGGTCATGGGGGATACCTAGGTGTCCTAACACATGATAAGGGTTACTAGGAGCCCTAGGAAGTCCCCATGACCCCTTTTGACACATTTGAATGCTCAAGTATGTCTGAAGGGGTCATAGGACCCCTTAAGACACACTAGAGCATTCCAATGTGTCCATAGGGGTCATGGGGACTTCCTAGGGATCCTAAATTGTGATAATGCATACTAGGACCCCTTGGAAGTCCCCAAGGCCTATTTTGACACATTTGAATATTCAAGTATGTTTGAAGGGGTCGTAAGACTTCTCAAGACACACTTGAGAATTGCAATGTATCCATAGGGGTTATGCATACTTCTAAGGGGTCCTAATGCATGATAAGGTGTCCTTGGACCCCTAGGAAGTCCCCATGACCCCTTTTGACACATTTCAACACTCAAGTGTGTCCATAGGGGACGTAGGACCCCTCAAGACACACTTGAGCATTCTAATGCATCCACAAGGGTCATGGGGCCTTCCTAGGGGTCCTAACTCATGATAAGGCATACTAGGACCCCTAGGAAGTCCCCATGACCCCTTTTGAAATATTGGAATGCTCAAGTGTGTCCGAAGGGGTCGTAGGACTCTTTAAGATACACTTGAGCATTCTAATGTTTCCATAGGTGTCATGGGTACTTCCTAAGGGTCCTAAGCTGTGATAAGGTGTACTAGGACCCCTAGGCAGTACCCATGACCCCTTTTGACACATTTGAATGCTCAAGTGACTCCGAAGGGGTCATGGGAACTTCTTAGGGGTCCTAATGTATGATAAGGCATACTAGGACCCCTAGGAAGTCCTAATGACCCCTTTGGACATATTCCAATGCATAAGTGTCTTTGAAGGGGTTGTAGGACCCCTTAAGACACACTTAAGCAATCCAATGTATCCATAGGAATCATGGGGCCTTCCTAGGGGTCCTAACATGTGATAAGGCATACCAGGACCCCTAGGAAGTCCCCATGACCCATTTTGAAACATTCAAATGCTCAAGTGTGTCTGAAGGGGTTGTAGGACCCCTTAACACACACTTGAGCATTCCAATGTATCGATAGGGGTCATGGGGACTTTCTAGGGGTCCTAATGTGTGATAAGGCATACTAGGACCCCTAGGAAGTCCCCATGACCCCTTTTGACACATTTGAGTGTTCAAGTGTGTCTGAAGGGGTTGTAGGACCCCTTAAGACCCACTTGAGCATTCTAATGTGTCCATAGGGGTTATGGTGACTTCCTAGGGATCCTAACATGTGATAAGGCATACTAGGACCTGTAGGAAGTCCCCACAACCACTTTAGACACATTTGAATGCTCAAGTGTGTCTAAAGGGGTCATAGGACCCCTTTAGACATAATTGAGCATTCCAATGTGTCCATAGGGGTCACGGGGATTTCCTAGGGGGCCTAACATATGATAAGGCATACTATGACACCTAGGAAGTACCCATGACCCCTTTTGACATATTTGAATACTCAAGTGCATCTGAAGGGTTAGTATCACCCATTAAGACACATTTGAGCATTCCAATGTGTCCATGGGGGTCATGGGGACTTCCTGGAGGTCCTAACATGTGATAAGGCATACTAGGGCCCCTAGGAAGTCCCCATGACCCCTTCTGACACATTTCAATGCTCAAGTGTGTCCGAAGGGGTTGTAGGACCCCTTAAGACACTTGTGCATTCCAATATGTCCATAGGGTTCATGGGGACTTCCTAGGGATCCTAACACATGATAAGGCATACTAGGACCCCTAGGAAGTCTCCATGACCCCTTTTGACACATTTGAATGCTCAAGTGTGTCCAAAGGGGTTGTAGGACCCCTTAAGATACACTTGAGCATTCTATTGTGTCCATAGGGGTAATGGGGACTTTGTAGGTGTCCTAACGCATGATAAGACATACTAGGATCCCAAGGAAGACCCCATCACCCCTTTTGACACATTTGAATGGTCAAGTGTGTCTGAAGGGGTACGATGACTCATTATGACACAATTGAGCATTCCAATGTGTCCATGGGATCATGGGGACTTCCTAGGGGTCCTAACACGTGATAAGGTGTAGTAGGACCTCTAGGAATTTTCCATGACCCCTTTTGAAATATTTGAATACTCAAGTGTGTTTGAAGGGGTTGTAGGACCCCTTAAGACACACTTGACCATTGCAATGTGTCCATAGGTGTCATGGGGAAGTCCTAGGGGTCCTAACACATGAAAAGGCATACTAGGACCCCTAGGAAGTCTCCATGACCCCTATTGACACATTAAAATTTCTCAAGTGTGTCTGAAGGGGTCATAGGACCCTTTAAGACACACTTGAGCATTCCAATGTGTCCATCAGGGTCATGGGGATTTCATACGGGTCCTAACACTTGATAAGGTGTACTTGGACCCCTAGGAAGTCCTCATGACCCCTTTTAAAACATTTGAATGCTCAAGTGTGTCTGAAGGGGTCGTACAATAACTTAAGACACACTTGAGCATTCCAATGTGTCCATAGGGGTCCTGGAGACTTCCTAGGGGTCCTAACGGGTGATAAGGTGTATTAGAACCCCTAGGATGTCCCCATGACCCTTTTTGACACATTTGAATACTCAAGTGTGTCTAAAGGGGTTGTAGGACCCCTTAAGATGCACTTGAGGATTCCAATTTGTCCATAGGGGTGATGGGGACATCCTAGGGGTCCTAACATGTGATAAGGTGTACTAGGACAAATATGAAGTCCCCATGACCCCTTTTAACACATTCAAATGCTAATGTGTGTTCGAAGGGGTCATAGAATCACTTAAGACACACTTAAGAATTCCAATGTGTCCATAGGAATCATGGGGACTTCCTAGGGGTCCTAACGAGTGATATGGTGTACTATGACCCCTAGGAGGTCCCCATGACCCCTTTTGATACATTCAAACACTCAAGTGTGTTTGAAGGGGTTGTGGGATACCTTAAGACACACTTAGGAATTCCAATGTGTCCATAGGGGTCATGGGGACTTCCTAGGTGTCCTAACCTATGATAAGGCATACTAGGACCCCTAGGAAGTCCACATGACCCCTTTTTCACACATTTGAATGCTCAAGTGTGTATGAAGAGGTTGTAGGACCCCATAGGACACACTTGAGCATTGCAATGTGTCCATAGGGGTCATGGGGATTTCGTAGGGGTCCTAATGCATGATAGGTATACTAGGACTCCTAGGAAGTCCCCATGACCCCTTTTGATAAATTTGAATGCTCAAGTGTGTCTGAAGGGGTCGTAGGACCCCTTAAGACATAGTTGACCATTCCAATGTGTCCATAGGGGTCATGGGGACTTCTTAGGGATCCTAACATATGATAAGGAGTACTAGGACCCCTAGGAAGTCTTCATGACCCTTTTTAACACATTCAAACACTCAGTGTGTCCCAAGGGGTCATAAGACACCTTAAGATACACTTGTGCATTCCAATATGTCCATAGGGGTCATGGGGACTTCCTATGGGTCCTAATGAGTGATAAGGCATAGTAGGACCCCTAGGAATTCCCCATGACCTTTTATGACACATTTGAATGCTCAAGTGTGTCCAAAGGGTTCGTAGGACCCCTTAAGACACACTTGAGCATTTCAATGTGTCGATAGGGGTCATGGGGACTTCCTAGGGGTCCTAAAGCATGATAAGGTGTATTAGGGCCCCTAGGAAGTTCCCATGACCTCTTTTGACATATTCAAACATTCAAGTGTGGGAAAATGGGTCGTAGGACCCCTTAAGACCCACTTGAGCATTCCAATGTGTCCATAGAGGTTATAGTGACTTCATAGGCATCCAAAAGTGTGATAAGGCATACTAGGACCCCTAGGAAGTCCCCATGACCCCGTTTGACACATTTGAATGCTCAAGTGTGTTCAAAGGGGTCATAGGACCCCTTAAGACACACTTGATCATTCCAATGTATTCATAGGGGTCATGAGGACTTCTTAGGTGTCCTAACATGCGATAAGGCATACTAGGACCCCTAGGAAGTCCCCATGACCCCTTTTGACACATTTGAATGCTCAAGTGTGTCTTTAGGGATTGTAGGACCCCTGAAGACATACTTGAGCATTCTAGTATGTCCATAGGGCTCATGGTTATTTTCTAGGTCTCCTAGTATCCTAATTGAAGAGAAATGGAAATTATAGTTAGCATAAAGTTATTGCAGATCCAATGGGTGTATCTCCTCCATTGACAAATATAATTGCTTCCAGAGACTTGAGTTCAAATGAAGACTGTCTATTCCTGAACATGCCCCTGTCAAGAAGATTAACTAGATGTTGCTTGAGTAAAGAAGATAGTGGTTTATTAAAGGATCTGCATTATCCCACTTGCTATCAGTTACTACTTTTTTAGCGGCTTGCCAGATGCTTCTGTGCAGGATTTATGTAATTTATAATGTCCTCATGCAAGTACATGCCAATTTTTGTAAACATATTATGTTGTAAAGAGTTAGTGAGAAATATCAAAGAAAAGGTTCTTACATCTATTATTTAGACACATATCAATTAGGAAACCATTTTTCTCCCATTACATTGCAGAAATGCCTAGATTCACTTTATTAGTATCAATAGGCAGCAAGATGAGGGAAGAAATATTTGTGGAGAGGAACTACAAATGTTACTGTCCAAAACCATTTGGAGAATAATATTCTTCTCCTGATTGCAATAAGAAACTCAAAATGCAGAAGATAGAAAATAGCTGGTGCATTTATTTCCTATGACCTATGTCAATTCTAGTTCAATTCCTATTGATGATATTCTCAATGACATAAAAATAAACTGATGTGTTATTTTAAAATGGTGTTGACTGAAATTTATGAACATATGTGAAATATCCATTTTTTCTAGAATTTGAAATAGAACCAGTGGTAATATAATCAAATTTGTGAATTTCACATCCAATCATTGGATGTTAATCAAAAATACAACACAATAATATTTTTGAACTGATAAACAATCTTAGTCTTACTTCAAACCTACTCCCATGTATGTGGGTTCTTGGAGGTATCTAATGAACAATGTGTAAATCTATAATGTCCCTATCCAGGACCTTACTCACTTTTCTTAGACTCCTAATTAGAATTTGGATTTCTAATGCCTTTTGTGATATTATTTAAGTTTTCCTTGATTCTTACTGATTAATATTGTAATGAATTGGTTATCCTTCCCCCCCCCCTCTCTCTCTCTCTCTCTCTCTCTGTGTGTGTGTGTGTGTGTGTGTGTGTGTGTGTGTGTGTCAATAGCCTTTAATCTTCAATAGACTTCCCTTTATTCATGTTCCATCTTCCCCATCAACTACCATCTTTGATTAGGAGATTTAGTTGATGTCTGATAACATCCTTATCTCGGTGTTGTCTCAAATTATTGATGAAATTGCTATTGAAGGAGTTATTTAGAGTCCTCCTATTGATTTTAGTCCCCCTCCTATTGAAGGTGCCAAATTTAGTGTTTCTATAGATCTCGGTTCTCCCCCTGTTTCTAATAAGTTTGATTACTCGCAGACTCTATCTTTAGACAACTCTGCCTGTGTCCTTGCCCCTTTTCTTTCTACTCTTGTCCTGGTTGCTAATATGCCTAGGAAGAGGGACAGAAAGCCCTTAGCTTCTAAAATCAAAGATGAAATTGATGTGGGAATTCAATCAACTTTGTTGGACTCCTTTTCACCCATTATTAGAACCAGGAGAGCAGCTCACTCTCTTGGCCCCCAATGAAGATCATTTCATGGCATGTCAGGGGCTTAAATGCCCCTAACAAGAGAAGAAGAATTAAAATTTTTATTGATTCTTCTAAAGAAGACCTTATTCTCATCCAAGAGTCCAAGCTCTCCTAGGACTCATATGATAAGATTATTCTGAAATGGTCATCTTGGGATTTAGCTTGTGTCCCATCGGCTGGTGCCTTTGTCGGTCTTATTGTCCTCTAGAATAAGAAATGTATTCATGGCAACCTACCAGCTGTCAATCTTAATTGGTTGCTCAATAAAGCTTCCTGGTTTGATGTTAATTTCCATCTTTTTAATGTTTATGGTCCGACTACCCCTCATGACAAACTAATTGTTTGGGAATCTCTTTTTGATCAATTAGGTAATCTTGGTGATCTCCCTTATATCCTAGGTGGAGACTTCAATGCCATTGATTCTCTTGATGAAAAAATTGGTGGGAATCCTACTGCATAGAGGGTGGTAGATGAGTTCTCTTCCTTCATCCAGAATAATGCTTTGTGTGATATGCCTTCCTTGAGTGGGAATTATACCTAGACTAATCGTACATCTGACTCTCCCATCTCATCTAGACTGGATAGATTTCTCATCTCCTCTGACTTCAAATTATTAAACCTCTCTCTTGCCTCTAATATCCTCTCCTTGTTAGAGTCTGATCACTTCCCCATATTGTTGGATATCAACACCTTGCCCAATAATTAAAAAAACCCCTCCTTCAAATTTGAAAGTGTGTGGTTTACGCATCCCCATTTCCTTTCTCTCCTATGACAGTGGTGGGTCAGTGCACCCTTTTGTAAAGGCACTAGAATGTTTCAATTCTCCAATAAACTTAACTTTGTGAAATGCAAAATCATTACCTAGAATAAGGAAGTCTTTAAGAATATCTTCCATGAGAAGTCTAGGGTAGAACATGATCTTAGTCTGATATTAGATCACATTATCAAGCATGGTCTTAATGAGGAGCTAGTAGAGTAAAAAAAATCTCTCCAAATCTATTAGGATACCCTCTGCTCAAGAGAAGAAATCTACTGGAGACAAAAATCCAGAGAACTATGGTTGAAAGTGGGTGATAGGAACACTAAATTCTTTCATGCTTTGGTAAAGTTTAGGAAAGTAGCTTCTTCTATCATCTCTATTAAAAGTGCATCAACTCATAATGTCATGTTTTCCAAGAAATAAATTAGCAATGAGGGAGTCTACTTTTTCAAAAATCTTCTTGCCTCGATCCTTCACCAGAACAAGAATAACTGTTATACACTAACTTTACACCCTTGTTTCAAGATCTCTTAGTCTCGATAACTTAGTATAACATGGGAATCATGTTTAGGTTGTGGGACCTATGCTAACTGAGATGAGACCTCTAGGTTCTAGGCTGGTTCCTCTTGGATAATCACCTTAATCTGCTTCTTGACATGAAAGTAAAACTTGAGGGGAAAAGGGATAGAAGGAATGCTTGGAAGAGAAATGACTGAAATAAAACTACCTACTAGGTGATACACTGAAATTAGGGGTATGAATTGTAACATAGGGGGGTGAGACCAATGAGAGAATTAGGTCTATCTGGAGATCACAACTCACTGAATGGCCTTGCATAAGTGATTCATAGGAGGACATGAACATAAAACACAACCTATGACCTGCAAGAAAACATTCAGTTTTGCAACTAGGTGTAGGATTGAGACAAGATGGACAGGGGGTTGAAGTATACCCACAAGAGCCTTCAGATCAAACCAAACACAACAACACACATAATTATAGAAATTGAGAGAGATCAGGAACCCTAAATTATCACTAGACATACATTCATAAACTTCAATTCATTAAGAGCTAATCAAAACAATAAGGGATAGGGATAGAGAAAATGTCACAAATGCCTCGAGTTGCTTGGATAATCAATGGGAGATTACAAAATGAGGAGACTAGAGGGTAGTGAAAAATTCCAGGAATAGCCTTCTGAGAAAGAATAAAGCCTTCTTGCAAAAGTGTATTCTTATCCTTACAAAATGTGAACTCTCTCCTATTCAAAAGCTCTAAAAATAGAATATATATATCCCCTCTTGCACACAGGCAAGAGTCAAAACCTACTTAGGGTTAAAGATTTTACATGAGAAAACAAACCCTAAATCTATCAATTTTGATCATAAATGTTATCCTGAACAATCATGGCTGATCAGATATTCATCATTGCGTGCCCATCCCTCTACTGAAATCAACCCATAGACAAGAAACCTCTGTTTATCTACCCCTCTACAACTCGGCCTTGTCATGAAGGCTCTAAATCTGATCATACTTCCCTGGGAATAGTACCATTTAAAAATTGGAACCAACTCTTTCTAGCATCTCCTGGCATGAAAATGTGGCACAGTACCCTACAACGCTAGCCAATAGTCATCTCCATCCCCCTCTCAATCATAATCATCTGAAGAATTTAATTCCTAAGCTAACCGACGTTGTGCATGGCTGAAAAGAGCAAAACCATAGAAAGACTTTCACAAGAAATTTGAATTGAAATGTTAACGGCTAGTAGGTCTGAAATTAAAACATAACTGTTGATGCATAATTTCCCCGACATATGAATGGCCATGATACGCTGAGAAAATAACTCCAAAAACCCCTCTAACAAGTTAAAGCCACCGTGGAAGTCAGCGACCAATTGAAAGCAAGAAAATTAGCATCTTTCACAACCACAGACCCACTGTAATTTGATTCACATCAGACAGTGGGCATATGATCTCATAGCCCCCAAATATAACTTTAGATCGTATGCCCATCGTAGATCCTTTTAGAACTGGGACCCTTCTAACAACGAACAAGATTGATAGTCATCGCTAGATCTCATACCTCTGACACCACCCTTGCAAAGTTATGACAACTGTT
Source organism: Chamaecyparis obtusa (assembly GCA_027943335.1). NCBI lineage: Eukaryota > Viridiplantae > Streptophyta > Pinopsida > Cupressales > Cupressaceae > Chamaecyparis > Chamaecyparis obtusa. The sequence goes on from BSBK01014239.1 coordinate 44,230, forward strand.
AGATCCTTTCAACTAGGACCCCACTCCATCTTAAGATACTGATACCACATCGACAGTTGTCTTAAGATCTCATGACCTCTGAATATTCCTTGAGATTATAAGATAGCCATCGATGTAGAATCTTCACCGCTACCTGCAGAACTAACCCCGCTTGGATTTTGTGAATCAGTGACCAAAGGATTTCACTTGTTCACTAAATACTTCAATGAACCATGGTTAAACTTAGAGATTACATGAACAAAGGTCTTTCGTTAGTTCGCTAAATAAAAAGGGCATGCCATCGGGAACTTGGAGAACTAGCGACTGAGGAAAATATAAAGTGCACATGCGTTTATATGGATTTAAGTGGCCAATAAAGTAATGAAGAATTATAATAGGGCTTAGGGTTTTTTAAGGGTTTTGGCATATAACGGCTAGTTTTATGAATTTTTTAACCTGCAGACCCTTAAAAAGGAAAACTAGTGAGCTTTAAACAATTGCAGAGGCCAGAGAATAGGTCATAAACCCATGAAACTTTGTAGGGCACTTGGCAAGAATAAAAAGAAGACCTTTGGATGGAAACTAACTGAATTCGCATGGGACATGAAAAATTGGGTAACATTTTGGTGATTTCTATTAGATGTTAGCCTGCTAGACATAGATTAGTGGCCTTAAAGAAATATATTTGGCATGGGGTCTATTCCTGAGCACAACCTTCTTGATAGAGAAACAAAAAAGGAACCAAAGGGATGAAACTATGCACGAGCAATTCTTGGAAAACAAAGGAACTAACCTAGAAAGTAGGGAAAGAAAATAGGGGAAATATTTACAAAGATTTACAAGGAAGGACTAATGTCAAAATAGGGCTTCAAATGGAAACCATTGACTGATATAGGAAAGGGAAATCCTTCAAGATTTGATAGCTGGAAAGTATTGGATCCCTTACATTCTATGATATTAAATGGTCCACTCCAAAAGGAATCAAACTTTGTGTGTCTGCCAGGCCTAGATTTGAACTCATCCCACTTGAGGACTACATCTCCAACCTTGAAATTTCTAGCCCTGGCTCTTTTGTCAAAATTTCTCTTTGTTTGAATTGGATGGAACTCTATATCTTTCATGGATTTGTTTCTAAATTCCTCTAGCTCCATCAATTGAGCATACTTGATCTATAAGGGGTCTCCTTCAAATAGAGCATATTGAGTAGATAAGTCCAGGGCTAGCAATTCAGTTGAAATGGAGAACTTAGCCTCCTTTCCATACACTAGCATATAAGGAGAATTCCCAATAATCTTCTTTGGAGTAATTCTATCTAACTATAAGGCAGACTTCAACTTAGTATGCCAGTCCCTTTGGTTATCTTGTAGAGTTTTCTTGATTATCCTAATCAAGTTCTTGTTTGTTGATTCTGCTAAGCCATTTCCCTAAGGATAGTAATTTGAACTAGTATTCAGATAAATGCCATTTCTAATTGCCCATTCTGAGACTTTGAGGCCTATGAATGCCAATGCTTTATGTGATATTATGGAGTCTAGAATGCCAAATCTGTGAATTATGTCATCATAAAAACTTAATACAACACTCTCATTTTCTTCTTTTAAGGAAACTGCCTCTATCCATCTAGTGAAATAATCAATTGCAGTGATTATCCACTTGTGTCCTACACTAGATGGAGGATTGATCATACCAATAAAATCTATGCCCCATTTCATGAAAGGTTTCTCTATTCTGACTGGCTAAAGGGGAAAAGTTGCAAGCCTTTCTTTTCCTGCAAACATGGCACATTTGATGCATTTTCTTACATAGTCATGGCTATCCTTGAAGGTAGATGGCTAGTAGTATCCAGACCTCATGATCTTAAAAGTAGTAGTCCTAGGGTAAAAGTGACCTCCAGAAGGTCCATCATGAAACTCAAATAGGATGTATGCTACCTTTTTGGAATCAATACATCTTAAAAGGACACCATTGTGATCCTTTCTAAAAAGAACCTCATTTATCAACATAAAAGGAATAGATTGTAATCTATAATATCTCCTTTTTGCTGAATCTAGATCTACAGGACATTGTCCTATCTTCAAATAATGAATCATGTTAGGCAACCAACCTGATGCCTTGGCATGATCTTCTACAGAATGCACAACCAAAGATGCATCCATTTTCTCTAATTTCTTTGAACTTTCATCCTCTACCAAATGCTCACAAAGACCTCTTCCTCTAACCAACTTGGTGGTTTGGATATCAATGTCATATTCCATCACCTTGGTAATCCAACCAGCTCTTTTCTCATTCAGGTCCTTTGAAAGCAAAAATTCTTTGACACTTGGATGAGTAACTTTCAAATGTACCTTGCTATGCATCAACAAATACCTAAAATTTTTAAGACTCTTCACCATAGCAAGCACATGTTTTTCTACAAAAGAGTATCTATGTTCATACTCTTCTAAACCTTTTCTAAAGAAAGCAATTGGTTGCTCCAATCCATCTGAATTTTCTTGAGTTAGCATTGCAAATATAGCATCATGACCTCCATAAGCATAAAGGATGAAATCCTTACTAAAATTTGGATTTAAGAGAGCAGGAGCTACGGTTAAGGCCTCTTTGATAGCTTGGAAATTGGGTTTCCCTTCCTTAGTCCAACTAAAAGCTGAACTCTTTTTCAATATGGTTGTCAAAGGCTTCAATAAATCTGCAATATTAGGCGAGAAATGCCTAACAATGTTAATCTTTCCTATGAAAGATTGGAGACTTTTCTTATGATGTGGCAATGGTAGTTCTAAGATGGCTGCAATTCTCTTAGGATCTGAAATAAATCCTTCTTTGGATACTACATATCCCAATAATTTTCCTTCATGAACTGCAAACACACACTTCTTAGGATTAAGAGATATCCCAAACTCTCTACACCTTTCAAAAATCTTCCTCAAATGTTTGATATGGTCTATTGCATGTTTAGAATAGATAGTTATGTCATCTAAGTAGACCAATACAAACTTATACATGAGGCTTTTAAAGGCCATATCCATTGCCTTTTGAAAAGTAGCACCTGCATTTGACAAACCAAAGGGAATCTTTTGATAAGCCATGGTTCCCCACTTGGTTGTAAATGCGGTCTTGTATTGATCCTCTTCATTATCTAGGATCTGATTGTAACCTGAAGAGCCATCCAAAAATGAAAATCTCTTGGACCCAGAGACACATCATAGAATTTGTTCCATAGAGGGCAGTGGGTGGCAGTCTTTTAATGAGGCTCTGTTAAGATCCCTGAATTCAACACATATCCTCAACCCCCCATTCTTCTTCCTGATAGGAACAAGGTTGGAAACCCAATTAGTATGTTTAATGGTGTAAATGATACCACTTTCTATTAGTTTGAGTACTTCCTTATGCATAAGTGGCTCAAGCTTGGGATTAAAAGGCCTTTGTTTCTGCCTTACGGGTTTGGCATTAGGCTCTAATTCAATAGTGTGCTGAGAAAGGGCTGGATCAAAACCTTTGAGGTCTTCATACTGCCATGCAAAAACATCACTAAATTATTTGAATAGTTGAGTGTAAGCCTATTTTTATGAATCAGTGTTTACTTTCCCAAACTGCAAGCTTTTACCTGGTTCCAACTCTAATTCAACACAATATTCTTGTTGAACTACCAGGCCAGCTTTGTTCTTCTTAACTTGATCATCCCTATTGAAGACAATCTCTAAGGTGACAAGACCTCTAGGAATCTTGTTAGATTTGAGTTGTATCACTTGATCACCATAATTCTATGATAATCTACCTTGATTATGCTCTGAAAAAACATCTTCTTCAAACAAGGACTGTAGAATTTGTTCATCATTGTCAAACACTTGCCAATTGACATCATTATTAGGAATAAAGGGTCTAACAATCACCTTCATGTGTTTTTGACCCACCTCTTTTGAGATTCTATTGGGGATGTCAAACTGAGATCCAATAGCAGCTAATCTATCTACATTTTGATTTAGCTTTCTAGGGATGGCAACAATATTGAAAGCACAAAAGTCTTCAATTGCATCCCAAACTCTATGTTTGTATGCTTTCATGGTGTCATTTTTGGTTTCACTTATCCCTCTCACTTGGCTAACAACCAAATCATTGTCACCATAAACTTTTAAGGCTTTAAGGCCTCTTTTCCTAGCCCACTCCAGTCCATTCACTAGGCTTCCATACTCTGGAGTGTTGCTAGTGTAGGAGAAATTGAATCTAAATGATTTATAGTACCTTTCTCCTTTTGGGGACACTAACATAGCACCACCACCAAAACCATGTCTACTTCTAGCTCCATCAAAGAATAGTTCCCAAACCAGACTGCTCTGATCTTCTGAATCAGTATCCTCTTTGAGAAGGCTCAGCTCTATAGATCCACTTTCTTGTATTAAATAACTTCCCAAACCAAAATCCTAGATAATATTTTCTTGGGCCTCTAAAGCTCTCTCATCTAGTAAAATATCAAGGATATTTTCTATCTTGGTATCTATTTCTCCAATGGTTTGGAAGTCACTGTTATCAAATATGGGGTAGTTTACATTGATGGTGCTAGACACATATGGTTCTATATGGTGTGCTAAAAATGGTTTTGATTTAATGGTGACCTTGGTCCCATACCTTGTATGAAATAGCATGTGAGACCAATCAGAAGATAAGTAGCCTCCTATCTTACTTGTAAACTCCCTTGACAAACATATAGCAAATACTATAGTGAAATCTATGATATATATATCAAGGAGGATGGAAAAATTAAGACTAGCATGAGGGATCAGACTGGTATCCTTAGCCACACCTATAGTATTGATTGAGGATCCACCAAGTTGTGTAACTTTATTTTGGAAGGGTTCATATTTTAGTCCTAATTGGTCAGCCACTTTCTTGGGCACTACAGTGCTAGTAGCTCCACTATCTACCATACAATTATGTACTAAAGATTTTCCAATTATTAAAGATACATAAAAGGGACGTGGTTTTGAGTTCCTACCTTGCATGGTATTGGCTTTGGAGTTGCTACTTGGAGCCTCCTTTTCTTGATCAATGTTGACTAACACTAGCGTTGTAGCTTCTTTTGTAGGCTGAGGAGTTGTTGCATCAGTTATGGCCTTCTTCAAAATCTTAGACTATCCTGGAATAGCCAGAGAGTCCCACATAGACATGGTGACATTCACCTTCTTCATGTTGTCTACAATATTCAAAGGTGTCACAATGTGTACTCATGGTTGTGCTTTCACTATGATGGGCTCCACTTCTTTGGAATGTTGGCCTTCTTTGCTTGTGATGATAGGAACCTCCTTAGGTGTGATGGGAGTAGCTTGCTGCAGTGGCTCTACAGATGTAGTGGCTTTAGTACCAAAATCTTGTCTCTCCATCTCTTGAGCTCTTCTTTTTTCTCTTTTATGGGCAGCAAAGGCAAATTCATCATTGATTCCATTGAAGTCTGGCTGCTCCCAATGGAAAAGAGGAGTCTCATTTTCTTGTGACTCTTGTTGGGGAGCTGATCCACTAGATGAAGCCTTTGATTGAGCATGTGAGGCATTTTGAACCATTAGAGCTTGGTTCATCCATCCATTTCAACATGTAGCTTGATTATGAGGCTGATTACAAGGAAAACACCATTCATTATCCATAGCCATATTATTTTGACTAGGAACCATATCCTTGAATGGATTTGCAGAATTGAGAGGTGCAGAATTATATGGTTGGAATGGCCTTTGATTAAAATTGTCTTTGTCCTTGATAACCTCCTTGGTATGGTGGCCTATTTTGTTGATAAGGCTATCCCTGATTCTCATATTGTTGATTAGGACCTTGGCCTTCTTGCTGAAAGGGTGGTCAGATTCCTTAACCTTGTTTCTTCAAATTTGTAACCTCCTTGGTTAGAGTTTGCAACAAATTTGTCATTTCTTGCATACTAGTTTCTTGGCTACTCTTTATCTCTTGTAACTCTTGAGAGAAACTTGCTTTTAGCTCTTCACCACTAGTACTAGCCTGAGGTGCTAATATGGTTGGAATAGGGGTAAATGGGGGTACTTGTGTAGGTGCAATGGGTTGAAGGCTAGGAAAGATGGGCATAGGTGGCCTTCTAGCTATCATGCCTACTTGGATTAAACAATTTTCAGCCCTGACAATAGTGTCAAAAGCTTGGGGTAAAGAGGTACCACCCATAGACTAGATCATGACAGAAATTTGACCATTCAGACTTTGCAAGTAGTATAAAAAAGCATGGTTAGCTGATGGCCTTACTAAGGCTAGAATTCTATTCCATGTTTTGTGGAATCTACTATTGTAATCTGTCATTTGCTCTTGAGGGTCTCTCTTTATGGTTGTCAACTATTCTACCAGAGACAAGTTATCTAATTTATCCTCAAAATGCTTACTTAATGCATATCCTAACCCATCCAAAGAATTAATAGAACTAACAACTAGAGTTCTAAACCATTCAAGAGACTTACCTTTGAGGGAGGCTGCTAATAACTTGGTAGCAACATCTTCTTGGGTTATGTTGTGAATGATGCAAATGGTGGTCACATCTCTTATGTGTTCAAAGCCTATAGTTTGTCCTTCACCTATGAAATCAGGTAAACTCTTCAATGCCACCAAGGGCACATCATTATGCACAGCAAAGGTCAATGGGCTACCTTGATTGAAAGGTACAAAAGCAAACTGCCTAGCCATTGTAGGAGTTGGAATCTAAAGATTGACAACTATGTGAGTTGTATTTGATGCTAGATTTGAATCTTCTTCTAGATCTCTGGTTAGAGATCTTCCTCTTCTTCTAAGATGAAAGGGAAAAGGTCTCATTTCTGAAGTGTCAGGTGTTATTGATTGAACTCTCCTTGTAGGGGATGTTCTTTGAGTTGACCTACCTTTGTAGCTTCTTTTTAAGGGAAACTCTAAAAATTTAGTACGCTTTGAGCTTCTAGTCTCAATCTCTCTCATAAAATTTGCACAAGGTTAGCCTGAATTTGTGAAATCAGTGGAGTTGGCAGATATACTTGATAGAACAACTTCTAAAAGCCTATATTATGCAATCTGTATACCAAAGATAACATAATTCAAACAATGAACTTCTTTACTTTCCCACTAGGCATGCCAAAATTTCTTATACACTAAGTTTGCACCCTTTTTTCAAGCTCTCTTCGTCTTGATAACTTAGTATAACATGGGAATCATCTCCAGGTTGTGGGACCTATGCAAATTGAGATGAGACCTCTAGGTTCTAGGCTGGTTCCTCTTGGATAATCACCTTAATCTTCTTCTTGACATGAAAATAAAACTTGAGGGGAAAAGGGATAGAAGGAATGCTTGGAAGGGAAATGACTGAAAGCAAACTACCTACTAGGTGATACACCAAAATTAGGGGTATGAATTGCAGCATAGGGTGGTGAGACCAATGAGAGACTTAGGTCTAGGAGATCACAACTCACTGAATAGGCTTGCATAAGTGATTCATAGGAGGCCTGAACATAAAACACAACCTATGACCTACAAGCAAACATTCAATTCTACAACTAGGTGTAGGATTGAGACAAGATGGTCAAGGGGTTGAAGTATACCCACAAGAGCCTTTAGATCAAATCAAACACAACAACACACACAATTACAGAAAATGAGAGGGATTAGGAACCCTAAATTATCACTAGACATACATTCATAAACTTCAATTCATTAAGAGATAATCAAAACAATAAGGGATAGGGATAGAGAAAATGTCACAAATGCCTCAAGTTGCTTGGATAATCAATGGGAGATTACAAAATGAGGAGACCAGAGGGAAATGAAAAATGCCATGAATAGCCTTCTGAGAAAGAATAAAGCCTTCTTGCAAAAGTGTATTCTTCTCCTTACAAAATGTGAACTCTCTCCTCTTCAAAAGCTCTAAAAATACAATATATACATCCCCTCTTGCACATAGGCAAGAGTTAAAACCTAACTAGGGCTAAAGATTTTACATGAGAAAACAAACCCTAAATCTATCAATTCTAATCATAAATGTCATCCTAGACAATCATGGCCGATCAGATATTCATCTTTGAGTGCCCATCCCTGTACTGAAATCAACCTGTAGACAAGCAACCTCAGTTTATCTACCCCTCTACAACTCAACCTTGTCATGAAGGCTCTAAATCTGATCATACTTCCCTAGGAATAGTACCATTTAAAAATTGGTGCCAACTCTTTCTTGCATCTCCTGGCATGAAAACATGGCACAGTACCCTACAACGCCAGCAAACAGTCATCTCCATCCCCCTCTCAACCATAACCATCCTGAGAATTTAATTCCTGAGCTAACTAACATCGTGCATGGCCAAAAAGAGAAAAACCATAGCAAGACTTTCATAGGAAATTTGAATTTAAATGTTAATGGCTAGCAGGTCTGAAATTAAAAGATAATTGTCGATGCATAATTTCTTTGGCAAATGAAAGGCCATGATATGCTGAGAAAACAACTCCAAAAACCCCTTTGACATGTCAAAGCCACCGTGGAAGTCAGCGGCCAATTGGAAGTGAGCAAATCAACATCTCTAACAACTACAGACCCACTGTAACTTGATTTGCATCAAACGGTGGGTGTATGATCTCATAGCCCCCAATTATTCATTCAGATCATACGCCCACCATAGATCCTATTAGAACTAGGACCCTTCTAACAATGAACAAGATCAATGGTCATCGCTAGATCTCATACCTCTAACACCACCCTTGCGAAGTTACGATAGCCGTTAGATCCTTTCAACTGGGACCCCACTCTGTCTTAAGATACTGATACTGCATTGATGGTTGTCTTAAGATCTCATAATCTTAGAATATTCCTTGAGATTATAAGCATAGCTGTCGATGTAGAATCTTCACCGCTGCCTGTAGAACTAACCCCCACTTTGATTTTGTGAATCAACAACCAAACGATTTCACTTGTTCACTAAATACTTCAATGAACCATGGCTAAACTTAGAGAATACATGAACAAAGGTCTTTCACTAGTTTGCTAAATCAAAAGGGCATGCCGCCTAAAACTTGGAGAACTAGTGATTGAGGAAAATATAAAGCGCACATGTGTTTATAAGGATTTAAGTGGCTGATACAATAATGAAGAATTATAACAGGGCTTAGGGGTTTTTGAGGGTTTTGGCATATAACGGCTAATTTTATGAATTTTTTAACTTGCAGACCCTTAAAAAGGAAAACCGGTGAGCTTTAAAAAATTGCAGAGGCTAGAGAACAGGTCATAAACCCATGAAACTTTGCAGGGTGCTTGGAAAGAATAAAAAATAGACCTTTGGATGGAAACTAACCGAATTTGCATGGGACATGAAAAATTGGGTAACAATAACCATGACATGGATTCTCTTCTTTAGCATATCCCATCCATTGTGTCTCACCAAGAGAATATCAATTTAATGAGACCCTTTACTATTAAGGAGCTTCATTCTGTTGTCTTTTATATGGCTTTGGATAAAGCTCCTGGCCCAGATGGATTCACTATGGCTTTTTTTCAAAAATGTTGGGATGTTATTAGCTTTGATCTTCTTATGGCCATTGAAGGATCCTGCAAGGGAGGCTATATCCTCTAGGATTTTAATAGAACTAATCTTACTTTAATCCCTAAATGTAAATCTCCTCAAACATTTGCAGACTTCAGGCCCATATCTCTTTGCAATTCTGTATACAACATCATTAAGAAAGCTATTTACCTCAAGCTCAAACCACTCATTCCCAGTTTAATCTCTCTCAACAAGGAGGATTTGTCCCTAGTAGGGATACTACTAATGGTGCTCTAGTTTCTTTGGAAGTCCTTCATACGATCGAGTCCTCTCAGATTCCCTCCTTTATCCTGAAGCTAGACATGATGAAAGCCTATGACAAAGTTAAGTGGTCATTTTTGCTTAAAGTCCTTGCTAAGTTTGTCTTCTCAAACTCTTGGTGTAAGTGGATCAAGCACTTCTTATCTGGTGCCTCTTTTTTAGTCCTTGTTAATGGCATTCCCTACACCTTTTTTCATGCCACCCAAGGTGTTCACCAAGGGGACCCAATTCCCCGCTTTCTTTTTATCATCATGGCAAAAGCCCTTAGTAGGTCCATCCAAGCCCAAAATTTTCTCTCCAATTGGAAGGGCATAAGTATCCCTAACTCAGCTATTTCCATCACCCATAATTTTTTTTCCAATGACACTCTCCTCTTTGGTAGGTCCTCTATCTAAGAGGCTAGATGCATCAAACAATTATTAAAAATTTATACTTCTGGTTCTGGTCAGGTGATCAATCCTCTCAAATAAAAATCTTACATACTCTTCACTCCAGACGTAGTCCAACAGAGAATCACCAACATTCTTGGTTTCCCTGTAGATGAGCTACCATCTACCTATCTTGGTATATCATTTTTCCTTTGGCTAGTGAAATCATCTTTTTGGGATAATGTTATTAGTAGGCTTAAGAATAGAATTTCAGACTGGAACGCTCGTTGGCTTTCCTTATCTGGTAGGATCTTATTAATCAAAACTTTTCTTCTTGCTATCCTAAACTATTATATCTCTGTTCTTCAAGAACCTACCTCTGTGGTTCATCAAATTGAAAAAATTATCTGATCTTTCCTCTGGTCCTACAATATGACTAATGTTAGAAAAATCCCCCTTGTCTCTTTGCAAAAACTCTCCACTAGTAAACTTTCTAGAGGTGCAAGCTTACAAAATTTGTCTCTTAGAAATAAGGCTTTTGGTGGGAAATTAGTTTGGAACATGTATTTCAGACCTCAGTCTCTATGGTGTCAAATCATGCAATCAAAATACCTTGAGTCTCCTTGCTCCCATCAAATCTTCACTATCTATAATCCCCCATCCAGCTCTCCTACCTAGAACTTCAAGATGTCATCCAGAGAAATTGTCACCAAATATCTTTCCTGGCAGGTCCATAATGGACTCCATGTATCTTTTTGGAAAGACTCTTGGAATGGATACTTGCCTTTAAGTGCTTCTGCATCTTTAAATGAAGCCATGAGAGTTTCCTCACTTCTTTGGGGAGAATTATTAGTAGACTATGTGGACTTTATCGATATTGCATCCCATAAGGTGTCCTGGAAGAATCCTTCAATCCTATCTTTAAATAGTCACCTTGCAAGGGAATTTGTAGTAGTCCTTTCTCAAAGACTAGTCTTTTTATATAAAGGAAATGATAAGTTGTTGTGGTGTCCCGCAAAAAAAGTAGTCTACTCTATTAAGTCTGGCTATGAGGCTCTTCAACAAATTGTTGAGCAACAAATGTCCCAGCGAGCTTTCAAATTATGTTGGGACAAAAGCATCCTCTCAAAAGCTAGTGTCTTCTCTTCACTTGCCATCCAATATAGGGTTCTCACCAGTGACAGGCTTTCCAAATTACATATAGCTTATCCTTTTTGTTATGCTTTATGTGGTGCTCAAGAGGAATCTGTGGACCATCTTTTTGTCCATTGTTCCTTTTCCCATCAATGCTGAGATTTTGTTATGAATAAATTGTCCATTTCTTTTCCTCTTCCTAGGTCTCTTTGGGAGCTTTTCCAATCCTGGCCCTCTTTGTTTTTGTCCTCAATCTTTTCTTGTTTGTGGATAGTTGCTCCTTCCTTAGTTATCTAGTCTATCTGATGGGAACATAACAAAAGAATTTTTAGGAAAGAAGTCTTAGATGTTAATTTTGTCATCTCCTCAATTGAAAGGCTCATCTTTGAACAAGTTAATAGTAGATCATCTAGCCACTTTAATCCAAATGCAACCTTCTCTTCATGGGATAGTCAGGTGACAAGCTCCTAGAAGCTTATTTCTCTCCCATTGTGCCCTATTTTTCCCCGTATCAGGAAAGTTCCTATATTGAGATCTTCGATTAAATGGATCCCTCTTGACTCTCTTGTTATCAAGCTAACTTTTGACAGTTCCTTTAAAGGGAATCCTGGGGAGTTAGGAATTGGAGTTTGTCTAAGAAATCATGAGGCTAGAGTTGTAGTCTATTTGGCATCCCCTATTAATCCTGGTACTAATAATATGGTGGAATCTATCACATTGCTTGAAGGGTTAATCCTTGCTAAGAAATTAAGTTTCTCTAATCTGCATATTGAAGGTGACTTGGTGGTTATTATTAATGCATGCATCCATAGGTCTATTGACAATTGGTAGCTAAAATATATTTTCCAGCAAGTCTAGGGTCTCATTGACTCTTTAGATATATTCTTTATTTCCCACATTTATAGAGAAGGAAATAAGCTGGTAGATATTTTATCTAATTATGGTTGCAATAAAGTTATCTTGGACTCTTGTTCTTCAATTAATGGGTTAGAACATTTTCCTTCCATCATGGAAATTATTCAGAATGAGTCCTCATGTTAATGGATCCCTTGTTTCTCTTGGCTATGGCATTTTCTATTTTGCATCAGGCTTTCCTATAATCTCATAGCTACATATTCATTTGTTGAAAGAGCTTAGCTAGCTATGAGTATAAGAAATATTTTTGTGCTCTTGTATGTTGCAGAAAGATTTATGTGTAGCATGCAAAGCTTTCTTATATTCTTGCATCTGGCGACTCTCAAATTAAAATGCCTAGTCAGCTATGAGTATAAGAAAGATCACCATGCTATTATTAAGCTCTCTTTGTTATGATTGACACACAAGGCTTTCTTACACTCTCACAACTACTTATTCATTGGTTGATATGATTAGTTAGTTGTGGGTGTATGAAAGATTATTATGTTCAGGTACTTGTCATCATGCTTCAGTCCTTTAGCACATGTGTATTATTTTCAAGTTGAGCTGGCTCATTGTTTTGTTATTTCTTTATGAGGACATGTGTTAATATTCAAGATGCTCTTTTGTTTGTGTACTTCTCTTCCCTTTATTTACATACAACTGGTTGTCCTTGCCTACCATCCATTTATCTCCTGATCATGATTGTGGGTGCTTGGGTTTCTATCATCCTTGCATTTATCTATACTCTATTTTCATTTATTCTTCAACCTGATGTTTCCCTCATGTCGACAGCATCCTATGGCTCAGTTGGGATGTCATATCTCTCCCCATCAGGTGACATTATTAGCTATTAAAAGCTGCTCTTAATTGCAATTTTTTCATCTATTATATAATTGGCATCTAAGTTTATTTTAAGCATTGCCTTTTCTCTGTCATTTTCTCATTTGTATTCCCTAGTCCTAGCTTTTGCCCAGAGTCTTTTATTTTTGCACGATGACTCATCCAAGCTTCTTAGTGGGTGTGAGCTCATCTGTGGAAGTGTGCTTGACTTGTTCTTCACTCCACATGGATTATTATCCAAAGAATTACTGAGTATTGTTGGTTGTTGAAAAATGGGAAAAGTCATTCCTTGGCTTTATCAAAGATGATTTGTTGGCCTCCATCTTTATCTGTGACCATTTGCACATTAGACATGGTATTAAGCGTATCATGGGGAGTAATGTTCTGTTTCCTTCAAGGAAATGCATCATTTATCCTTATCATATTTTGTCTATTTTCCTTTCTAATGCATTTGACTTGCTTCAATCCCCTATTCATCTCGAGTTGATCTACAGTAGATATGTTCAGCCAGAACTTATGTAGGGTATGAAAATCACTACAGCCTTGTAGAAGTACTATCTATGGGGCAGAGCCATGCTAATTGGTAGTCTTTTGCATCATCATTTAGTTCTACACAATCATGGTGTATACATGGTTTTGGAAAGTATAAAAAAAGGGCTCGAATGGCAATATTTTTGGCCTATCAAAATAGCTCTGCAATAATACAGGTACTTAATGTCAGAAGAGTGTGTGAATAATGTTCACCAAGTTGTCTTCGCCTTGCTAGACCTATTGGAGAAAGATTTAGTTGTGCCTCCCTCCTTCTAGCCTCCCCCACATCCTTTACTTCTAGCCCCTTCCCAAACCCTACTTGACCTCAATCTACAGTTGGGTTCCATGGAAAATACCCCTGCTCTCATGGAATGTTAATGCTATTTTTTAATGCTCGGAGCTTTTCTCTAGTTTTGTTTGTTTTTGATATGTGTGTAGGTGTTCCACTCGCATTGTGCCTAAAGTTGATTCATATGACATTTCTCGATTTGATCTAGGTAGCATATACTCAATTTTGAAGGCTCCTTTTTCCAAGCAGTGAGTTCATTGAGAGTTTTTTGTCATTCCTTTTGTCTCATTGATGTCCCTCTCCTCTGTTATTCTACTATCATCTTCAGGGGGAAAATGTATATAATTCATATGATCTCAGAAGTTATATCTGCCCATTGGGCTCATCATTGTAATTAGTATAGGCTTTCATATGTTCTAAGAAAATTATAATTACCCATCGAGCCTATCTTTCTGTAATTATTTTAGGAAAAACTTTATAATTCCTAAACCTTTGGGAATGATGTATTTAGGGGTTTTGGTTATGCATATTTTATCTTGCCCAGCCATTATCCTCTATTTTTGGTTTTCTTGGTAGGGTAACGAATGAAGTTTTTCTCCTAGCTCTTTTCTCTAGGAGCTACTTACTTTAGAGCCAGCTTATGTAAAAAATTATATTATAATATATCAAGTGGAAATGCCACCTTTAAAAAAATAATAATAATAAATTATATTATGATATTGTATCTTATGAATCAAATTCATTGACCCATCTTTCATAAGGTTCACAAGGACCCATCTCTAATGAGAATGCATAAAACACTTAGCACTCATTGAATCTAGGTAATGCTCATGTCATGATTAATAAAAAAATTTGACAACATTGGACACTCATCCTAGTTTTATTCTAATTCAAGCACACTTAACCACAAAATCTACTCCAAGATTATATCCCATTTTATTTGCAACCCCATTTACAAAATCTTGAACATGTATTGTACCTTAAAAATCAATTGATATTTCTCACTTATCAATAAAATATATGTTTACTTTTATAAGTTGTATTCATTTCTATTTTAATGATTATTAAATTTCATTAAAATTGAGGGCTACTAGATGGCCAAGAAGAAAATTGAAGTTGCCTAAGGAGAGTGACACTAAGTCAGATGACTTTTCACAATTTAAAGTAGCATCGAGAAAAAAGAATAGGAGTCTCAGTGAACTAGTTTAAACACTACAGAAATATAGAGCATACTTTGTTATGAAGAAATTGAAGTTTTACACAAGGACAGATGAAGAGAAGGACAAAATAGAAGAAACAATTATTACTACACTACATAAGTTCAAAATTCTACCAGTTGAGGTAGTTGAACATCTTGACAAGGAACTCTATAAAAGAATTGATGCCAGATGGAAATATACCATTGCTGTTGAGAGAGAGAGAGAGAGAGAGAGAGAGAGAGAGAGAGAGAGAGAGAGAGAGAGAGAGAGAGAGAGAGAGAGAGAGAGAGAGAGAGAGAGAGAGAGAGAGAGAGAGAGAGAGAGAGAGAGAGAGAGAGAGATCACTAGCAATCACAATACCATACCGCACAAAGAGGGGAATAAAGGATATACTTTAAGTAATACTCAGTGATATTTCTAATGAAAGGAAGAGCACTAAGCATAATGGTTGGTTAGTTGCAAGAAGAAAAAAAAAGGATATCAATGATCTTTGGAGGAATATCTTTATTGTCCCTAAGGATTGCACCCAATTTGGTAAGTTTTGAATGCAGCAATCTTGTGAAACATGGGACTATTCTCAAGCTGTGGGTAACCTATCAGAGAATAGACCTCTGGATTAAGGGCCAGCTTCCCTATGGATCACTTGAAACTTATCTAGACTTTTGGGGAGGAAAGGGAGAGAGTACATAAAACAAACAACTGCAAATGAACTAAAACAAAGGTGATCCACCGATTTCAAAGAAGATCCACAACTGAAAAGAGTATGTTTACTCCAACAGCAAAATAAACTTAACTCACAACTCAATTCCACTCTCTTAAACCCTTAGTGAGACAAGGTACCTAGAATGTAGAAAAGGAAGAAAACTTCACAAATCTGATATTCTTGATTGCACACAAATCACACTACTAAATTAAGATAAATCCCTGAACACCAACTTGAATTCGATATGCAGATTAAGGATATAGAAACATCACAATAATCTTGCATATGACTTCAAAAGAAAACCCAAAATTATAGGGGAACAAGAAGGATCAATTTTATTTCTGAAAAGAAACAAGTACAATTGTGTCTCTCAAAGCTACAACACTCATATTAGAGAGAAAGAATGAAGAGCTAACCTCAATCATCAAAAGTGAGAGGTATAAAAGCTAAAACTAGGAATCTGCATTCAAACTCCACTACCTCCTAAGAATAGAAAAAGGTCAAAAATGAACCCATGAGGCTGCATCATAGTTTGAATGCCAGATTCTCAAACTCCTAGGGGGTGAGGAAAGTGGACCCTAAAAATAGATAGTCAAACAAAGACCACTCTATCCACTAGTCATGCCTACAAATGATATTCTGACAATGGTTTATAAAAACACCTCTTGTCGATATCTTACAATAAGGAATGAGCCATGACTTAACATTAGAAACATATCCCACTATGACAAAAAGTGGATCTAATATAGTTTTAAATGATCTCAACCCAAAAATGGGGAAACACATTTAAAAAACAATTACATTTCTAAAGAATCCACCTATGCCTAAGAAATGGATTAAAAACCCTAAGTCAAACAAAAGGCTCTCAACCCAATTAAGGGGAAAGCACATTTGATGACCCATGCTAATTAAAATAAACTCATCAATATATAGCATAACCATAGCATAAAAATCCCACTCAAAAACAATCAAAAACCCACCATGCTTAAGAAACATAGCAAAAAGATGATAATGAATCTCAACCCTAAAAGGGGAGAAGGAAGGAAACTTAATGATCATTTATCAAAACCCCAATGCTACTAACATTGTTGATCATTCCCCTCAACAAATGGTATCCTTCCATCTTCAGTAGCAGTCCCTAAGCTTGAATTGGAAATGGTAACCTTTGGATTCGTGGCACCATGCTGTTAGGTAGGTACTACTCTGAACATTCATCCTTTCATCTCATGCTTGATTCGAGGGAACTATGAATGAACTCTACATTTGAAGGCCGAAGGCCATGCCCTGTGATGAAAGCTAGGGCATCATGTTTTATTTCTCTGTTATTTCCTTGAAGGCATTTGTGATCTTTCTCAGAACCGTGCCTCCTTGTATTTACTGTTGCATTGAAGGCATAGTTTTTGACATGCTAGGGCACAATTTTTATGGAACTAGCATCATTCTTGTGAATAGATTGTATTTTGGGAAGCATTGTAACCCTAAGGCATGACCTTTGTGCTCTCTGCATTTCTTTATATTCTATTTTCTTGCACATTTGATTTGGAATAGTGGTGGCATTTCATTTATTGTCCCTTTGCATCCTCAAGGGCATGCTAATGGCACTATTCGTGAACTCTCTGCATTTGAAGTATTTGTTGTGGCATACTAATTCATCTTGTTTTTTCTTTTACATCTGAAGACCCATGGATAAACTAGGGAATTATGGTCTCTGCTTCATTGTTTCATTTGTATACACAACCTATTTGTAGCTAGGGCATTCTTGTATGATCTCCCTTAATGCCGAATAGGGCACGGTATCAATGGCATTGTATAGTGAACTTCTCTGCATTTGATCCTCAGGGACTTGCTAGGTATGAGACTTAGGGAACTACTATGATTGGTAATACTCTTCTACATTTTGTCCTCATGGCAATCTTGATAGCATCTTCCTTTTGTCAGTGCATTGTATTTGTGAGCCTCTATTTTTTTCTACTAGTTATCTATACTTGGGACCCATGAGTGCATGTCATTGATGTTATTTGTTGAACACTTTCTTGTTGTTATTACCGGCACTGTATCCTTTGCCTATTTTTTATGCTACTATATATGGTCACTGCCTCAGAACTTAATGGCCCATGAGCACATGATGCCTCTACATTTTCGGACCACTATGGGCTAGCAATGTATATCAAATGCCTTGTTTTGTCAATGGCACCATGAACTTAGGCCTCAATTGTATCCTTGCATACCAAGCCCCATTGTTTCATTGTAGCATTTTGTTCTTTGAGATAAACCATGGTTTGAACATGAATGTTGCTATAGATGTCATTGATCACTATCATTAGCATTGTTTGGATTTCATGCGTTATGCTATGCTTGTTAATGCTCATATGCTAGTTTGATGGCATTGTTCACTTGAGAAACCATGAACCATTACATTGTTGGTTGACCTACCAAGTGTCCCTTTGGAAAACCCATGGAATTGGATGCTTGGCTGCTATCTTCATTGTGATTTGTCCTATGAGCTTGATTTGTAGCCAGTTCATTACATATGAATGAGGGCACTGTTGTATTTGACATCACCACATGCTTGTGTTCTATTAAGGTACTTGGTGTTCTTTGCAATTTTGACTTCATGGCGATGCTTTGTTTTGAAGCCACCTAGCATTCTTGATCCACTGTATCTTTTCATCATGTATGAAAAAAGAGGACACCATATTTTGAAAGGAACGTGTTCATCTTTGTTGTTGTTCGGACAAACAAGTGAGCTATGGCACTGTACCATGATTTTGAATATGTTTTCTTTCATAGTATCATTGACATGTATTGATGCTCATGACAAGTTATATTTGTTATGTTCATCTTATACCATATGCCCTGGATGCTCATTGTTTTGAACCTTTGCTGCCACCATTTTGATGTATGCTTTGTATGATGTTGATTATTGTCTTGAAAACATGTACCGTTGATATCCAGGATAATGATGACTCATGATCCTCTACACCTCATATTGAGATGCTCCTTCATTGATTTGCATAGATAATGTACCCTATGGAAAATATATCAGAGAAACTATTAATTCATTAGTCGCTTGCCCATTTTCTATTGCATGAATACCTATGGTGGTACCATCTCTATTGTATGCTTTCATATTTGAATGTATTTCATGCCATAGTAATGATGATACTATGTAGATTGTATATCTTCTGCATGAAAAAAAAGGGCCCTCTATATTTGATATGATGTACTATCATGTATCAAGTGTCTATCATTTGGGATACTATGACATGTTGAGTCCTTTTATTGAAGTGCCACTATGTTTCCATTATTCCATATGATGACATGCTACCTCTTATTCTCTATTTTTTGCACCTCATGCTTTCTTTTCTTCCATGATCTGTTCTCATGACCCTTAAGTGTCCTTACTGATGCTACATCATCTCGATGTACTTTTCTTTTGTACAATGTGTGCTCTTGGCCCTTGATGCGATCACTTGACAGGAAACTTGGATTTTCCCTGTCATGATCTGCATCAAGGGCCCAGGTCATTCATTGAACTTATTGTTGGATCAGCTCTTCCTATATATGCACATGAAACAAACATGTAAGTGAAAACATGGTGCCTCTTTTGTTCTTTGGAGCCTTATGCACATGCCCTGAGCACAACCTTTGTCAGAGGTGCATGGTTGAGTGTACATATGTTGGCAATTTGGCTAATGTGGATGCATAAATGTTGTCATTATGGAAACATATGATCACTGTTAAGAGCGCAAAATTTGGAAAGCAAAGATGGAAGATCGAAGAAAGAAATTGTCTAAGTATGGATACAGAGATCCTGTCAAAGCACCCGAGAAAGATTTAGTTGGCAACATTCACTGGAGAAATATTTTTGTTTGTGCAGTTAGTTGAAGCTTCTATGGCACATGAGGATACCCCATCTCAATGTGCATAAATTTTTGAGTAGTACAGACAAAGTTATTCAATGTTTACCGATGACAGTTTGCAAGCCGACAGAGCAGAAACAAGGACAGAACTTGTAAATGAATTAAGGGATTATTTTGCTTTAAAAAATAATGTCTTAATATTATAAAGAGCTGAAATTTTAGATGTTTACTCTTGGATTATGATGTGCAAGCTGACAAGAGGAAGATATTATGTTTGTATCTTGTATATAGATGTGAGGTTGTAATGACCGAACATATCTAATGTGATATATGTGAAGCACACTTGAAATGTAACTTGTGATAGTTGTATATTGTGATAGCAGAAAAAGTTGTTGATGTGAAGTTGTAAGCAGTACCATATTGTAATCAGTAATCAGTTTGTATTACTTGTTTGGGCAATGGGCTCATCTGGTAATCAAGTTTTGTATCCACAACTCCTAACAGGGTTGAGGCTTCTAACAAGGCCTATAGTCCCTTAACCAGGATTGATACACTATATGATTGTAATTGGCTCCTAACAGGGTCAAACATCCTTAACAGGATTTCTTTTGATTAGTGGATCTTTGTGGGTACCATCCCCATCGGGGTTTTCCCTTGGCTAGGGTTTCCTCAAGAACATATCATGTTTTATGAGTTCTTTACATTTACTACTTTGTATGCTATTTAGTTTCTTATGCTGTGTATGCACTAAAGTAATCTATTATATCCATAAGTGGGAAAAAGTAAAAGTTTGTGAAATACTGATTCACCCCCCCCTCTCAGTATTTCCTATTTCTAACAATTGGTATCAGAGGTTAGTTACTCGGAGAAGGAACATTCAAGGAAAGCCTAGCAGCTTGAGTAAGATCTCTATAGATATGGATCAGTTATAGAAGAATATTGAAGAAGCTCTTGAGTAGATTGATATGCTTACTAATGAAAGAAACACTCTAAAGAAAAGGTTGTGATGATGCAAAGAATATTATTGACAAATGAAAGGTAAGATAGAAGATCTAAAATCTGAAAAGGAATTTGAAATTCTTATTGAAGATTGTGATGAGTTAGAAAGAGAAAATGTGATCCTTAAACATGAATTGAAGATAGAAACTCTGAAGCTTAACTTGAAAGATGGAAATGACAATCTGAGATCTGTGAATGAAAGTCTAAAAAATGAGAATGGAGATCTGAAATCTAAACTTAGCAAGGTAACATCTGAATTTGATAAAGCCAAGATGTAGTATGATGAACTTGAGAAATACAAGATAGTGAAAGGTGAATAGACTCAGTTAAAACAACAACTTGAGAGACTATATTCAAATAGTGAGAAGAATGGTGAGAAAGTATCTTATGGGAAACCATTCTATGACAAAACTGGTCTTGGATTCAGCACATTGAAGATAGTTTATGAAAGAAATGAAGAAAAGAAGTTAGATGAGAACAAATTTGAAGAATCACCGAAGCAAGAAGTATCACTGAAGCAAGAAGAACCACCGAAGCAAGAAGAACCATCCAAAGGTATGCAAAGAGAATTCAAAGGTAGATGTTTTTCTTGTAATACAATTGGTCATATGAAAAGAGATTGTACAGATAAGCAATTCAAACCTCTTAATGGATATTGTTATAATTGTCATGGTTTTGGACATAGAGCTATTGAATGTAGAAGATCTAAAGTTATTGAGAATAATTATAATAGTAGAATGCCTAGAAACACTATCAATGTAGATTAGAGATCAACTGAAGACATGAAAGAGGAATGGAATAGTATGTTACAGATGCAACAAGATTGGACATATTGTTAGAAATTGTAGGACTCAAATCAATCAGCAAGCACCTAGATATGGAACAAATGGGAATCATATGTCAGATATGTAACAAGATTAGACACACAACAAGATTTTGTAGAATGAACAATGGAGGTTATCATCATAACCCTAACCCTAGAAACTTTGGAAGAAGGAATGAGAATGCAAGAAAGAAAGAAAAAGGATGTTGTAGCAATGAAGATGAAGTGAAATTTGTTAAAGGTACAGATCAAGGATGTATATTCAGCACTACAGGCAATCAAGAAGGTAATGTGTCAGATGGTAAGAATGAATCTTTACCTAACCCTTCTTTAAGTACTTAAATTATATAAATTTTAGTATTTTAGGATCTTAGAATTAGCGTAGGATTAGATTTTGAAGGAGTTAAGTTTTGCATAGTTAGATGAAGGTTTTTATATGTTATACTAATGCTATGGTTAAGTGTGCAAAAAGAAATATTGTGTTTTGCGAGGTCGCAAGAAGATTTATGGTTGTAGGTTTACAAAATCAGCTTTTCGGCATTTTAGCAGCAAAAGAATTAATTGCGATGTCAGATAAAGTGTTAAGTGTTATAAGATTGAAATCAAAGTTATTATGATTATCAAGTGATTAGAAGTGATTTGGATAACAAAGGAAGAAGTTTGAAAGTGATTTGCAGAAGTTTGAAGCACCAATCAAGTGAAGCCCTAATTTTGTGAATCTGAGGTATTTATCCGATCAAGATCTTAAACTAGTATTTGAAATCAGTTGTAATCATGGATGTGTCGTTGATTCACAATATTAAGGATAAGAACAGACCTAGAATCAAGAAAGATCTGATAGAACCCTCAGAAAGTGATGATAGTTTAGCTTTGTCATCCGTACCAGATGGAGTTCTTCATATTGAGAATGTTAAGAGCTATCTTGGATAAAAATATGAAACCCTAAGAGAGAATTATTTTAATGAATAATATCATACATTTTAGAACAAGGATATGACAGTGTGAAGCTTATATTGAACTCTTTTTTAGAACATTGCGGTGAATAGATCAAGGATTCCTCCATCCTTAGTTGAGAAATACAAGGAAGATATCTGTTTTATGGTTGATACTGATTTCACCTATATTGAAGTAGTAGAACCAAGACATGATTTCATAGACCCTCTTGGCTATGAAATTTCTAAAGTTGAAACAAAAGGATATGTTAGCAGACTATTTAAAAGTAAAGTGGATGCTCACATAAACAAATTTGGTACATTTGATGAAAACTTTGATTCAACAAAGACTCTTAAGGATGAGAAACAGTCAAAGAAGAGAGTGGAGAGTACGATAAAAAGAATTCTCAAAGATGGGTAGAATAAGTAAACAAGAATATGATATTGCAAAGAAAACTACAGAGGTAATCAGACAAAGTGAAGTTCTATCAGCCCCACATTTGACATCTAGTGTAGACCCTGTTGAACCAATTCAAGTCAAAGTCAAGGTTGAAGAGCCTGCAAAGGAGCAGGAGAAACTGAGCAAAAGAATGAAAGCAAGTGCTTCTAGACTAGATAAGAGAAGAAAAGTAATTGTCCCACCAATACCTAGAAGAGTTACAGAGATAAAAGATGATGAAGTTATAGTAAAGAAGAAAACATGGAAACCAAAGATAGAAAGAGTTAATGAAGACATATTGTAGCATGGAGACTTTACTAAGATGAACAAATTTTATGATTTATATGGTTCATCTGATAGATTAAACTTAGAGAATGCAATGGTTACTCATATGATTTTGGAAAATAAGAAATTTGATACCATTCAAGGAAAGATACCTAAAGATTTGTATAATAGAATTGTGAATAGAAAGATGAGAGCACAGGATGAAGATAACAAAATGAGAGAAAATGCAATAAGACAATTTTGTGACATTAGAGATGATGATCATCTTAAGCAGATCCTCAAGCCACTTGGAACTCTCTTGAGAACCAAAAGGAGGACAATACTAATCATGGGAGGTAAATATGAGCAAGTGAAAACTGAAACTGAATAGGCAGTAGTGCAAGTGTTGGCAGGGATGGTAGTAGGAAAAGATCAATCAGTTTCAGCAGAGGAACAGAGAACAGAACAAGCACAATCAAAGGTAGCAGCAGAAGAAGTTGAAGTTGAAGAAGTACCCTTTTCTTCACCTATTTGTATTGGCACAGAATCAATGAATGTTGAAGGAACCAAAGTCACCTTAGATTCAGATGATGTAGTATTCAAAGGACTTGGATAGAATTGTTGACAATTTGTCTTTTGGAGAGCAGGAAAAGAATGTTGAGATAGAGACTACACATGTAGAAGAGAAAATGGAAATAGAGGCCCCTACTCCTATTGCACCACAAGAAGACATCAGTCTTACTCCTAAAAAGGTTCATTGATTGAAGACTTAAGCAAGGAAGTTGATGACAATGATCAATTAGAGTTGATCACCTCTTTAAACAAGATAATTGGAAAGAATAAAAAGGTTAAGAATCTGGAAGGTAGTTTGAAAGATTTAACTGACAAGCTACAAAGTGTAATGTCCACAGAAGTATTTGATTCAGATCCACTTTAAGAGAAAAAATGGTAATAAGTTTTTTTGATGATGAGTTTACAAATTTATCAGATATATCTAAGGTTAAGGCTCAGGCAGCTTATGAAGCTGAGATGTTGTAGAACATTAGTCAGAATATCAAGAATGACATTGGTAGTCTTTATATTTATATTAAGAATTTGAGGAAACACCTTGAGACTGGGAAAATGTTTGTACATTCAGTGTACAAAATCTAAGAATATAATAGTTGAGGTAGAGAAGAAGATAAAGGAGAAGCAAGATGAAATTAAAGTAGAGACAAATTCTTTATCCAGCCCCAATGTAAAGATAAGCTCAGTTGAGAAGACAATCAGAAAACTATATGATGAGATAAGGATTTTGAATGATGAAATGAACAAGAAGATTATCAGAATGAATATCTTGAGAGAGCATGTCTCAATCAAGTTATCTACTTTAGAAGAGCAGTTAGAAGAATATCTTACTGCTAAGACATCATTTCAAAAATTCAATTTTGAATCCTTTCAAGCCTGTCAGATTGCAGCTTATGGATTGAGTACTTTACTTAATGTAGCAGAATTGATTAAGAAGACTCGGGAGAAAGATTTTGAGGCTTGGAAATCTGATTTTGTAGACTGTGTTGCAAGCCTAATAGCTTTGCAATAAGATAGTAAGGAAATTTTTGGCACAATTTTGTATATCCCTTTCCACCCTTTATTTTGTCATTGTTGTCAAAGGGGGAGAGATACTTAGAAAATTGTATATATAATGAGGAAGGATACTCATAGGGGGAGTTTCTATGGATTATTATGAAGTTGTATAGTATATTTTGAGGAGATATAAGTATAATATTCTATGGCCACAATTTTGATACAAATTTTGAGATTTTGAGCTTGTACACTTAGCCAATTTTCTCATATGTTGCCACCAATGACAAAGGGGGAGATTGTTGGAAATTTGGCTAATGTGGATGCATAAATGCTAAATTATGGAAACATATGATCAATATTAAGAGTGCAAAATCTGGAAAGCAAAGATGGAAGATTGCAGAAAGAAATTGTCTAAGTATGGATACAAAGATTCTGTCAGAGCACCCGAGAAAGATTTAGTTGGTGACATTCACTGGAGAAATATTTTTGTTTTCCCAATAAATTGAAGCTTCTATGGCACATGAGGATACCCCATCTTAGTGCACATAAATTTTTGAGTAGTACAGACAAAGTTATTCAAAGTTTACCGATGACAGTTTGCAAGTCGATAGAGTAGAAACAAGGACATAACTTGTAAATGAATTAAGGGATTATTTTGCTTTGGCAAAATAATATCTTAACATTATAAAGAGCTAACATTTTAGATGTTTACTCTTGGATTATGATGTTCAAGCTGACAAGAGGAAGATATTATGTTTGTATCTTGTATATAGATGTGAGGTTGTAATGACCGAACATATCTAATGTGATATACGTGAAGCACACTTGAAATGTAACTTGCGATAGTTGTATATTGTGATAGCAGTGAAAGTTGTTGATGTGAAGTTGTAAGAAATACCATATTGTAATCAATAATCAGTTTGTATTACTCATTTGGGTAGTGGGCTCATCTGGTAATCAGGTTTTGTATCTACAACTCCTAACAGGGTTGAGCCTTCCAACAAGGCCTATAGTCCCTTAACTAGGACTGATACACTATATGATTGTAATTGGCTCCTAATAAGGTCAAACATCCTTAACAGGATTTCTTTTGATTAGTGGATCTTTGTGGGTACCATCCCCACCAGGGTTTTCCCTTGGCCAGGGTTTCCTCGAGAACATATCATGTGTTATGAGTTCTTTACATTTACTGCTTTGTATGCTATTTAGTTTCTTATGCTTTGTATGCACTAAAGTAATCTGTTATATCCATAAGTGGGCAAAAGTAAAAGTTTGTGAAATACTGATTCACCCCCCCTCTTAGTATTTCCTATTTCTAACAACATATGCATTATGTAGATATTGTGATACCATCCATTGCATAGATCGATTGGATCTAACCAAAATTCCTTCTTCTCTTCTTGTAGGTTCTGGATGTTAGGAGCTCTCTGGACAAGACCTGATCTAGACACCTTTACTAGGAAATGTTTGGTACCCCATTATTTAATCATTTTCTTTATGTATATGTATGCTCATTCATTCAATTCTAGTAACGGCTATGCTCACAACTTGTGTGAGCTTAGATAGATGCTTTTCCTTTCAGTTCTTTTCCTTTTCTGAATAGTATACATGCATGCATGTGTAGCTTAGATGCAGTTCATTTCCTTCTACTTTCATGTACTTTGTAATGAAATGAACACAAACTTAAAAATGATCACCTAATAACACAAACTAGGGTACTATAGCATCATCTAGTAATTAGGTCTCCAATAATGAGTAAAATATGACAATAATATTTCCAATTGAATAACCAACAATTGAAGGTATAACTACTGAAGAAGATAAATCAAAGCCAGTTGGATTGATAACTAATCAGGAAGAGGTCATCATAGAAGACATCATTGAGAAAGACCTTGATGACACAGTGAAAGAAGATGAGGATATCATGGATACCAAGGCTATAGATTCAGAAGCTATGGACATTGATGACTCAACTACAGAAAGATTAATGACAAAAGAGACAATAACTCTACAAGTAATAGATTTTCCTAGGATAGAAGAGGTTATCTCATAAATTACAAGTGGAGATCCTACTACTGCTGAGACTCCTACCAAGCCAGTCAAAGTGAATAAACCTAAAGAGACCGAGAGAAGATTATAGAGAAAGACAATACTCAAGATCAAAATACATAGATGGTGACCCCCATTGAGACTATAGGTCAATAGGAACTAGAAAAGGAAAAAGAAAAGGTAATAGATGGAGAAAAAGTACAAGAGAAGAAAGAAGAAAAACAAGAAGAGAAGAAATAAGGGGAGAAACAAGAAGAAAATAAGAAGGAAAAGGAAGATAGAAAAAAGCTACTCCATCCCAATCTGATGCAAAGAAGGCATCAAGTTGAAAAAGTAAGTCTAAAAGGAGGAAAATAGAAAAGGAGGTAGATATCAATGAAGTTAGTCATACCAAAGGTTGACTATACTACCCCTAACCCCCAAGGGACACTTTGAGTTTAGTGATTTGTTAAAGAGAAAATTTGCACAAGACAAGCTTATGGCTCAAAAGAAGAGCATTGATGTATTGGAACAAATAAAAAGTATTTTAAATGAGATTGTTCCAAAAGCTAGAATAAATGAGAAGGTAGACATTTATGGTTAGTTAAAAGAACTGGTCATTCAAATCAATCAGTTGGGAACTGGACACCACTTAATATCTAATGAAGGTTCACAAGAAAGAAATGAAGACTAAGGTGATTGAAGAAGTTCTTGAATCGGTAGCATTGGATAAGGTAAATCTATCTAAGTTATTCAATACATTAGAAGAAGAGTTGAAATCCATTCTTTCTATATTTTGAAAGATTTGTTTATTTTCAAACTTTTTAATGGAGATAAAGGATAAAGATGAAAATGTGGAAAAAGATCTTACCTAGCTACTATCAAAGATTTCCACCAAGCCCCAAACAATAACTAAATATTATGAGAAGATCAAGCACCTAATGGGAGTTCAATTTAAATAGAGAAAGTAGGAGAACCAGATAAGGATGGAACTCTTAGAACTCCAAATAGTTTTGTTTTCAAATATTGAATCACTATAGAAGTAGATACAAAAAGAAAAAGATCTAGTGAGCACACTGAATGTTAGTACCATGGAGAACATGGTGAGTCTTACTATAGATATCAGTGAGAAGATTATAGTGTTACAAACACTACATGAAACCTGAAAGGATTCACTGAAGGATGCATAAGATAAATATAAAAGTATTTTTTATAAGATCCCCAAATCGGATACTAAGTAAGAATTTTGGTCTTTTTGTTAAAAAAGGGGGAATATGCTTTATAGTAAATAGAGGGGTAATATACGTATAAAGAGGGAATATATATAGCAGAACATGATAATATTTTAGATCATGATTTTTATATACACGAGCTTATGTATATAATATGGAGATGTATAAGAATTATTACTTCAGAGGGAGTAATAAGTTTTAACGAAGAAGAGATATAGACCACGAAAACATTTTGATATATGACTTTAAAAATTTTGAATGTTTTTAACAAACATACCAGACTAATGCCAAAGGGGGAGATTAATAGTCCTAAGAGTTAATTTTGTTGTCATTAGTTATAAGGAAGTCATTATGTTGGTCAAATTCATTTGGTAAGGAAGAGAAGATGAGTTGGTAAGGTAAAGAAAGAAGCGAGTAAAAAGAATAAGTTTATAAGGAATTTGAGTAACTTTGAGAAAGCTAGTATAGTCACCGAGTGAGCCATAACCAAGAACTGAGAACCATTTTCTACCAAGTTCATAACTAAGAAGAGAGCTTAATTACTGTGTTAAAGAAAACATGTTACTAAGAAGAACATGCCAACACTAGATGATATCTAAGTACATTGAACCTAGACACCGATTAGAAAATAGTTTACAAATATTGAGGAGATCAAATAAGAGAACAATGGAGATTGAAATCTAATGATTACATATGATTACAAGGTGAGTTTAGCCAATGGGAAAAATGGATGAAATATCCATTGGAAGTCTACCCAATGCTAGTACTGCTTAAAGGAGAAGAGTCTAGAAGTTCTACCACCACTTCAAGAGTTGTATAAATAGACTAGAGAAGTAAAGATTAGTATGATGGATAATTTGGCTATGGTGATATAAATACATGAAAAGAGTGCATGTATAAAGTAGATTACAGAATAAGGTGAATAAGAAAAGAAAGCCATCGAGTATCAGAATATTGCAGAATAGATCTAATGAGTACTGAATTATTCATTTGAAGGTTAGACATTATGAGGTAATGAGATATTGAGCACATAGAGTCTAATAATCATTTGTTGATGCGCATTTGATACAAATTTTTATTGCTGACTAAAAGATAATCAGAATTTTATAAGTCTCTTAACCAAGAAGATCTTAACATATCTTAGATGTCAATCCTTTAACTATGTACAAAAATTAATATTAGATTTTTAAAATCTCTTAATAGAGTAAACGTAGCAGTCTTAGAACTCTTAACAGGGTTAATGTCTTTAACAAGGTAAGCTGTCAGAAATAGCTAAGCATTGTAGCTCTAACCGAGAAACTTTATTCCTCAGTAGTGAATTGTTTTGGGTGTCATCCCTACCACATTTTTTATCCTCTAAAAATATTTTTTGCGATACCCAAATCATTGTGTTATGCGATGTTTATTATATGTCTTATTTATTTTCATCCAATGA